>JACJUY010000960.1:14659-47871 GCA_014220935.1 Platorchestia sp. MABIK | reverse complement strand
GGCGCGGAATACAACAAGATTTCATTGTAAAAAATGAATTGGTGAACAGGAGGTAATAGCGCTAGGATTGACGCCTCGTTAGCTTAGTTTAATTTTGGTATTTTCCTACCTCTGACATCCCATAGCGAAGTAGCACCGTTGACACAAATATGTGAGAGCCATTAAATTGAATAATTTGCCCAACAAAAGAACTAAATTACGAATTCACTACAAATACGAGAGATTTCTCGAGTACAACTTTACGTATACCATGCCCTGGCTCCGAAAATAACTGCATGCCACTCTAGACCGGAGTAGAAAAGCTCTGAAGGCAAATTTTCAAATAGTTTAAGTCGAAGCATCAAGCGTAGCTTTTAGCGTAAGTTTTTTAAATTCGATTTGGCCTACGCTACGCGCTGAACGTAGTACGTATGAACCCCTACGATGACGAAAATTGTTTTAAAAAACTTTTCCACTGAAGAAGAGTGGCACGCTGATGCAGGCTGGGTGAACACATGCTTGAGTGCGAAAAAAAGAAAACCAATGTAAAATAATTGCAAAAAACTGCTCACATTAATTATATTATAGTTGTATGATAACTGACATCTTTGTATCCCACTAATCATTTTGAGAGTAGAGTAGTTAATTTGCGGTGGTTGAAGAGAGCATGATTTCAATACTAATAATTTACAAACTTGTTAAACAAACGAAAAGATAAACTTCACCCGCAAATAAACATTGTCAGTTAAGCAAAGGTTAAATAAGGTAAAGCCCTAGCCATTCCCAACATTTGATTTCCTATGCTTATGGTTACTGCAGTCATACTAAGTTCAAATTTTTTGACCTGTAGCAATTCAGGAATTATTCACGAATTAAGTTACATTTCAGGATGTATTTCAACTACACCTAATGAGAACTCAAACGTTACTAGTTTTGGTATTCAAAGAGTATAAACTGCTGTAAAGAATCAAACAAAGAACTGGGACAACCAAAGAAAAGCTAAGCAAAAACAGATACAAACCGTCGTTCAAGGCGCTTTCCACAGTTTCAAAATCCTGCTGAAATCGTCGCATGCGACTCAGATTTTCAAAAAGATTTCGCGCCTCGATAGTTATAAGTCAAACTATTGTATGTCACTGGATATTGATAAACACAATTCTTTGGCTGTGATATGCTTGCAAATCAACTGAGACAGACCCAAACAACTTCGGTTCGCGGTACAATACTGTTACAATACACCTCACAACTTCGGGTCGCGGTACAATACTGTTACAAAACACTTCACAACTTCGGGTCGCGGTACAATACTGTTACAATACACCTCACAACTTCGGGTCGCGGTACAATACTGTTACAATACACCTCACAACTTCGGGTCGCGGTACAATACTGTTACAATACACCTCACAACTTCGGATCGTGGTACAATAGTGTAGCATCTAATGACACACACCTGAATTGGTTATTTGGTTATGTCTCTATGTGTTCACAACTTCCCACTTACACTAATATATATCAGAATTCAAGCAATATATTAGAACACGATGCAATACAGGATAACTCAATACAGGACTATTGCATCTAATTACTAACAGATAGTTTGACTATGCCTCTGTATGTCAACAATTCATCGGCTGCAATATATTAGAATTCAAGCAACATATTAGAATTCAAGCAACAAATTAGAATGCAAGCAATATATTAGAATTCAATACAGGATTAAAACATCTAATTACGTACATCTAGTTTGGTCATGTCTCAGATTGTTTAATATTGCTCAGGTGCAATATATTAGATTTGAAGTGCTAGAAAGACAACACAACCTCGGGTTGCGATACAGGACCCCGAGTCCCTCATTTTATGGAGCTCTGTTATCAGTCTTGATTTCCTCTAAAAGACTGAGCGTCTTTGATGCTTTGTGTTCTCAGTTATTTGTATGAAATTTGCTACCGCAATTGTCGCATAGTCAAGATTTACTGCCTACGTGGGTCGTGCAATTGAGATTTAATGCTGCGATAAGCCGTGCAGCGGAGATTTATTGCAAATGAAGGACATAGGCTCAGTTTCATGGGTCTGTAGGGTCATCAGCGGGATATTATTGAGACATGCTGTGTGACCATCAACTCATATATTGGATTAGGACAGAAAAACTAACTAAACCAAGTTCAGTAAGTTTAGTAGGTTTGTAAAGTCATCAGCGGGATATTATTGAGACGTGCTGTGTGAATATCAACTCATATATTGGATTATGACATAAAAACAAACCAAACAAAGTCCAGTAAGTGCCGTTCTGAAAACTACAAACACCTTCATTGATCATTGATTTTTCCTGCTCCATAGAAAACAATAACTTAAAACAATCAACTTAATTACGTAATTTGTGTTTTAAATTAAACAAAAAATTGGAAATAGGGAAATCTCCCGCTATGGGCATCAAAGCCAATTTTGATGGGATTCTTGGCCCCTTTAACGATTAAAAAATAAGCATCACTCTAATTTGATGACATTATTAATATTCAATTAAAAGGACTCTAAGCTTTTTATTATTCCGTCTGAGGTGAAGTCTGAGGTGAGGCCTCTAAAAAATATGAAATTTTCTTCTCACGAGACAGAAGTTATAAATTGCCCCTTACCTGAAAACTTAGAGCAATTCTTCAACATGGATCTAAAAATTTCATTCAGTGCTGAATGTTGTTAAATAATGAATGTTGATAGACACACATCTAAACAGAAATTGTACTTTGATATCAATTTATTTCATGTAACATTTAACAAAATATTTTTATATACGAGACAATGTAGAATTTGAGAAACATGATCATGACTCCGAGCAAATGTAGTCAGTTTGCAAATAGCTACACTCAATCTAAAACTTGTTACATATATTTGGTCTTCACTCTTTCTTTTCAGGTAACACTGTTCTTCAAGTTTCATGTTCCGAGCTCATTAAAATTCAATTTTTCTCGTTTCCTCGTATTGAAGACATAAATTTATCTTGAAGTGCCCTCATTCTTCAGACGCTACAAATGTACTCTAACAATAGAGTTACGGTGAGTGTTTCGTGGAACCTGGCCCCAAGTCTCCCCTAGTGTTCCCTGCTGGCAAAAAGCGTCCTTCCATCCTAAGCAAGAGGTAATTAGTCAATACAGCGCTTCCGATTCGTCAAGTGCACGCATACTCTCTTCGCGAAATACTTGCAAACTCAGCATTATATTTTTCTTACGCGTTTGTGGAATTTCATAGAGTTGATTCAAGTCGATTTTTTGGACTTAAAAAATCGACTTGTTTTTACGTTGGCTAAACGAAAAAAAAAGTTACTCAAAAAATTGAATGATCGAGTGAACTTGAGTGATTTCATAGATTTTTATTCAAATGTAAGCATTTCGCTTAAATTCCCGCTGACTAAACTACGTATCAGACGACTCCCTCAGAAAAAACTGTTTAGTTTTCAGTTATTTTTTCCCCTAACCTTCAAGTTCCGTTAATTTCAATCAAATCTTAATGAAATTGATGGCCAGTTTTTCAATTGACTCACGGAAAATAGGAACCTATGAATATGAAAAAACTTGTATCTGAATAATTAGGAAGATTTGAAGAGCTTAATCCACTAAGCACTGACACATCTAAAATACTCAACCTTACCTCAGATGTATGTAATTAAAAGTTTAAAAAGAGTTTTAAAAATTCACTCATTGAATACGCACGAACACACAAAGAAGAATGCATAATTTATGACGCAAAATAAATTCCTTCAATTCGAAATGAATACCTCAAGACAGAAATATGCATAAAAGATTTAAATATATACATAACATCTTGAGAAAGAACTGCTGAGAGAGAAATAAGGCGAATGAATAGCACCCCGAGACACAAGTCCGAAAGGGAGGATTAAGATTAATACATCAAGACAGAACCGTAGAGATGGGATTAAGACAAATAAATATCCAGGGGCAGAAGCGTGAAATGAAGGCTTTGCTCAAAGTGTATACATCACGCCACCAAATTGAATAGGAAGATAAACAAAAATGAATTACCTAGAGACAGAAACGGGAAACGGAGTTTTAGAGGTAAATAAATCCGTCAAGCCGGAACCCTGAAGTTTAAGGGAGGGGCTGATACTGATAACAAATAATCTCATTGCAGATGCGTGCCCTCTCACAAGGTTAAGCTACCTTTTCATTACAGCCCCGGCGTGAACACGAGCGCCAGACTTTACATCGTTCTTTTTTTGATGCCCGCTCTGCTGGGGCACCAGGGAAAAATCCCTCTGTGCCGCACGCTCTCTCGCGGTTAAGCTCCAACAGTTTTTACTGGGACTATTGAGATAATTTCTAGCATGCTTATGTGTGACAGTCCACTAGATTTGGCTACGGGATAATATCTGTTTACGTTGTTGGTTGATAAAATGTTTCTTATGTAGTAGAGAATTTTTTGTTTTGGGTACAGTTCCATATTGATTTGGGTTTGGTTTTTTGGATTTGAAAGGCAATGGTTAATTCAGGAATGCTTGCAACTTGCGGGTTGACCTAAACCCCGTCGTGAACTGCGGATCATAAGCGCAATGAGATCTTTTTGACCTGTAAGCCAAATTTGAACTCGATGAAACTCTGTAAATAAAATACATGACAGACCAAAATTCACTCCTTCAGTATCGTTGATAGTGTTTAATGAACATGAACACAATGGTGATTTTTTCTAACGTTTAAAATTTTCGTCTACTGATCTCCTTTGCAGCAAAATGAGCTGATCTACGATGAACTGCTTCATTTCCTAAGACCTCAATGCATCGTATATTTTTCAACAGAATTCAGTGGCCATGTTAAGACTAAAAACAACCCCAGTCATGCTGCAGTGACGAAAATAGATGAGGAGGCTTGCAAGGACACTTGAGTGTAACTCATCCCAATCGCGCAATGTTTGTAGTTAACGCGCTTAGGCAGCAGGTGCACTGCATCAGTATGAAAGGGAGAAGCGTTTGGCCTTTTATGATTTTCTTATCTTCCTGCAGAGTAACTAAGGAGATCACGCGTCACACAATGTCTTTACTTCAAATCCGTGAAAAATCTCATTGCACCATTTTGGTTTGGCGGATTTCAAATTTTAGCTCCCTATTTGTAATGTATTGTTGACTGGTAGCATTGAGTTTATTCTCGTGTTTTTCTGCTAACATTTTATAGACATTTAGCAAATAAATCTTTGAAATTAATGAAACTTTGCCATTTCTTTGAAATTACTACGACGCTACTATTTTTTCTAAATCAATTCTCCTTTAATATTTCTTTGGAATGAACAAAACTTTGCAATTTCTTTCAAAGTAAATTAGGTCCTCAATCTTCACCGTCGTGACATCACTGATATAAATACATTCTTGTTGTTACTGCCAAGGTTAAAACCTATAAAAAGTCTGTTTTTGTAAAGAATGATCAACCCACAAGAAATCAATACGAATGTTGCAATTGTCCAAGATATTCGTTTGTTGAACGTCATTAATTTTGTGAAGATGGTTCCTTCCAGTTCCATATATTTTGTGAACTGATAAGATACAAAATCAGATGTATTTGTATTGAATGAAAATATATGACTAACATTTCGTACAACTTGACACTAAATGGTGAAATTGCAATAAAAAGTAATCAATTGAATCCAATTAATTTTCATTCGGTTGTCCTTCCAACGTTCGTGATATTTGAGTCCTTAATTGTCCTCTTCACCCATTCGTATATAATGTGCACTCAGAAGTGAACCCAAACAAGTTTTAAAGAGCAAAGTTGAGATCGGACAAGGTTTCAAGTTAGATGCATGCATGAGCGAGCAACAGGTTTGAAGGCATGGGTCTGCTGATCCGCAGGGGAGTTAGACCTCATCAAAGAGGACGGAGTTGCACCACATCAAAGAGGACGGAGTTACACCACATCAAAGAGGACGGAGTTAGACCACATCAAAGAGGACGGAGTTAGACCACATCAAAGAGGACGGAGTTAGACCACATCAAAGAGGACGGAGTTAGACTACAATAAAGAGGACGAAGTTAGACCACATCAAAGAGGACGGAGTTACACCACATCAAAGAGGACGGAGTTAGACCACATCAAAGAAGACGAAATTAGACCACAATAAAGAGGACTAAGTTGAGCACTCCAACCGCAGCGCTGCTATGACGCTCACCATCAAAATGTATTCAGACTCCGTAAGGGAAAGGGCACGTGTTGCTTCAGGATAATTTATTTCCTACCTGTGAGTGGCACAAACCTGGACAGTGTAACTGATTTTAGCACGCTTAAATTTGTTGTATAGGGAAAATAGTTTATCTTCTAATAACTGTTAAAGGTTATTTCCTTTTTACAGAGAATGGAGAATTTGGTCCATGGGGACTAATATCACGAGCAGTAAAAAAACGGCTCTTCCCAGTTGTTTTCATACTTTTGAAAGCTCACAACTCAAATCCTGAAAATATAAATAAAGAAGGTACTGAAAAAATTAATGATGTCAGGTTTATTTCGAATAACCTTTCATTTCGCTGATCAGTGCTAAAAGATTATCGTAAAAAAACACTCAACCCTTACATTATTTTCTGTTTCAATGTTTCTTTGTGATCGATCGATCGTTCGAACCTCAAAAGCTCAATCTTGGTTGGTGTCTTTTCTTTAGATCTTCATGATCTCTTCGTGAAGCAGCGAATGCTTCAATCTTCGAGTTGATTCCAGAAGAAACATTCAGGAGACATTACACCAGAAGACGCAGGGAACCATCAATTTCACAAATTAGGAGAAAAATTATTCCATGATATTACGTAGTATTACGCTTAACTCGTTGACTACGTATTGGGACACATGTGTACCACTAGGTAAATTGCTCATTTGCATACCGACATAAATGAATGGCATTTCAATTATTTCACTACTTCTTCAAAATTGATTTTAGCATACGAGGTTGAATATAATCGTGCAATTAAATTTTTCACGCTTTTTAGAAAGGATATGAATGGATTTGATTAGTACAGTCGGTTTTTCAATTCTGCCACCCGCAACCTAACCGAAACAATCTCAGCAACCGCGCAAACGGAGTCAACGTGTTAAAACGTAAAATAAATAATAAGAATCAGGGTATTATGAATAAAACATGCTAGAAATCTACTTTCCACTCTTGGCACGACTTCGGGCAATCAGTCTAATGTAATGAAAGCCCTTGATTTCCCTTTTTTCACACATTTTTCTGACTCAGCTGATACAGTGGCGTTATTATTGGTTTGAAGCTCTTTGGTAAACTGCTATTGCAATGCTGGTGAATACTACTTTTAAACATGCTTTGTCTCTGTCTTCTTGTTGGTAACTTAAGTTGTATAAATCTAATGTAAAACACGAGTACTATAATCATTCAGGTGCACAGCCTTCCCTGTGTGATTTTATCGACCAAGATTCTTCAAGAGGGATTGGAGCAGAGGTAAAATCATTCTTTTATGTTGCCACCAAGGTGTCATTAACGCCTATGAAGTGAATCAACAATATGGGCAAAAATATTGACAAAAATATTCCATCAACAATTATACTGTTATGTTAGAACGTTATCGTTATATTTCAATTTAATGAAGGAGGAAAATGTAACCGCCCGTCAGAAGCCGTCTCACGAACTCGCTCGTCGTCGTCGTGCAGTTGATGCTACCATAGCGTGAGGCCTACCGCCGTATACCACCTACCAAGGTGCAGTTTCAGATGTACAAATTAAATGTTTATCACTAAATTAAATGTATGGAAATAAGTAATATCCATTAGAAACCTAACCTCACGCTATAGTACTGGCTAGAGGTAGATCTCATGCTATAGTACGGTACACCTCACGCTATAGCAGCACCATGCAGTTTCTGTTGTTTGCGCAGGATGAATGTGATCGACACCCACGCAGTCCAATGCACGATATTAAAGAAACTCTTTTAACGTTAATGTCTAAGTTCAATGTCAAAAAGAGAAGGGATAAGCTGCTTCTGCAATAAAAACATCTTCCACTCACCCAGCGTTAGGTTCTTTGGCCAACACAGCCCTGATACTGGGAGAAGGAACCGAAAAGCCACACCTTATTCAGGACAAGCTCTCCCGTTTCATCATTGCCCACCGAACTACAGGGAAAATTCCCGTGAACAAAGTACGCATCAGGCATGATCCTTCAAAGTTTTTACATTTTTTCAGTCAAGTAGAAAACTTGTCTTTTTATGAATGTATGCAAGTAACACAGTAAATTGATTGTGATTGCTGGATTAGAGACTAACTCAAGTTCAAACACGACAGAATAACTGGAATAATTGAGTTGCTGAACGGCAGTAAATCTGAACGCAATGATCGTCGGTGTACCGTCGGATCTTGAGCTGATAGCATGTCGTGAACGCCTACAGGGAACCGAGGATCTGATACGCTGCCAAGAAAAGTAGAGTGAGAAAATATCACGCGAAAATATGTATTTTTTTTTTTTAACACTTCTATAAAGTCGTTCTCAGCGCGTTAAAGGATCATCCAAAGAGTAATAAGTGATGTGCTGCATAATGGTAGTTTTTTTGGTGTAAGTCGAAGTTTAATTGTGTACATTGTGTCACTACTGAAAAAAATTGCTCGTCTGACCTTTCCGAGAAAGATCAAACAATTTTCACGGAATAGCATCACACTAAAATTCAAATCAAGCTCTCATGTATTTTTGCTCTTACATATATACAAATGTGTTTTTTCCAGGAATCTAGCCGTCAAGTTTTAGTACCATGAGAGTGCATGATGTTGGCGCGTGATTTTATTCGCAGTTTCTGGATTCCAGCAGGTGGATCTAAACTTGATCGTTCTCGTCCTATTTGAGCGAAACTTCGAACCAGTTCCACTGCGCACATTGCACTGCGGATGTAGTCACAGGAGGAGCTGCGCACACCTCGTACCATATGCTCTAAATTGCCACATAAATGAGAAAACACAGCACAAATCTCAGAACCACTGTTCTACAGAAACATTTTTCCTTCAAGCTAAGCCTTTTAAACGCGTGGAAAAACACAAAAATGACGATTCTTCTGTAAAATAACGTCTTTAAAAGTGATTTATCACAATTAGGTTTACGGTATAAAGATCTCGGTAAATCACTTGATTTTTATTCACTGGTGAAACCCCTGAGATCACCTGGCGCGGAGGTGGCAGGCAGGCCGTGAGACACGTGTGTTTTGGCCCGACCTCAGCACACGCAGGTGGCCGGCCCCTGTTGGGGCGCTGGTTTGTTACGATCAGTGCCATTTATCATACAAGGATGTTCAAAAATTTTGCAGAATAGATATTAGAGTAGATTATGAGGTTGTTTGACACTTTGACTGCAACGTGATCCACCTGTGGTACACGGAGGGGATTTTCATAGTGCTGCTGACCGACCAGTAGTCACAAACTCAGTTTTCATAAACACTCAAGCAAAACTGAATGTAAGCACGATGAAGGCATACTTTTTTCAAGATTGTTTACTACAATTGACTTAAAATTTTAGTTGAATGTTAAACTTCAGTTTTACCTGCCGTAGTTAAATGTCAAGCCTCCTTTAACCACAACAAAGCCTCTTTTAACCTAAAGAAGGTAGGATGAAGGCACCATTTAGGATGAAGTTGAGGGAACGCGGAATCCATGTACAAGGTGTTCCCTCATTAAAAACCCCTACTCATAGAAAGAGTAAACTGAGAAAGAAGTGTGTGAAATAAAATAAACAAAATGAAATTTGAAGAAAAACGTTTCATAGTAGGTCATGAAAAGCAGGACAGCAGTGAACTGAAAAACAGGGTTCGTAACAAAAAATAACAAAACATACTTTTTCAGCGATAAAACTGTATTATTTTCAACAAAAATTATTCTATTCCAAAAAGCTACTGTTTCAACAAAAAAAATCTACTTGACTTTCAGCTCGGAACCTCACATTCCCCATGGGAGCGCTAATTCCCACAGAGACGATCCCCTGAGTTGCATCCCCCTGAGGGGAGCAGTTATGGATTCCTGTGGTTGTCGTGCACTGTATCAGGCATAGAAGTTGGCTTTTTGAAGTGTTTTCCTATTTCTGTCCAGCCATTGTACTTCTAAGTGTAAAAGTAAATTCGTCATCCGAGTTCATTTCCGATGCGTTAACCGCTTCGCATCCAAAAGTTAATATCCGCCATTTTTCCTAATCTATCCCCGATTGGGTCAAAACAAAGGGTGGTATTTTCAAACATATTTTCGTTTTCGCAGTATATAGAACAGCCTGTATTGAAAGTTCACCGGTCCACTTGGTTACCTTCTATGCTGTTTTTATGTTCTAGTGTTTATTTTGGTCTTTCCAAACACACAACATCTCTAGCAATCCTGCAAGGTTCCCTGATGCTATTTGCCTCAATTCCATGTAAAAAGCTGAAACTAGAGGATTGTTTACAGAAAAAACTGCGAGTAGAGTAATCGAGTCGACACGTGAAATATTTACTGCTGTCTGAATTATTACGATAACGTAAAATGGGGGAATATCTGACCCCAGAACTACAGTGAACGAGTTGCAGTAAAAACCGTAACGAAACTTGAACACATCTGAGCAAGAAACTACTCGTATTTCGACCAGTCCCTCATAAATAATTCTTCCATGCTCAAGGATAAAAACTGTAAAATGGATCTAAAATCCCTTTTTAATTCGTTATCTCAATTACACCTTCAAATGAAATAAGATTCTTGAAAACGCAACCTCAAAAAATAAAATTAAAAGGGAATGCGCATCAATCACAGAAAAAGGATTTTCAAAAGACGGTGAATGTCGACTCCCTCTCTTGCCCCCCCTGAAGAATGTCGAAATAGGGCTGCTGCACGGGCGAAACGACATCTACTGTACGTACAGTGCATTATCCCTTGTACAAAATGCGGCCTTTAGTGGAGCCCATGTAAGCGTGGCGAGTCTTGCCTACTATCGAACGATTAACCTTTTTTTGTGGATCATTTTCGAATAGAATTCAACCAAATTTGAGAATTTTAGCCACGAAAGAACGCAATTTGGAAGTTCAAATCGTGTATACCTTACTGAATAGGAGTTCTGTAGCTCGTATCAGTGGGCCAACATTCCATGATTTCTCTTCCAAATGCCACTGGTGGTGAAGGGTTTAGTTCAAGTAAATCAATCATGTGTCTCGCAACATTTCTGAAAATTATTCAAATTCATCTGTGATATTAGAACTCTTATTTTAACAGCACACTGAGTTTTTACGCTATCCTTCGTATCTAGTTATACTGACGACTGCGAACAAAAAAGTTCGCTTTAATTCCAACACTCGATGAATTGATTATAAGTTAGTTTACCTCGAATAAGAAGTTCAAAGCGAGGAAAAATGAAGGCACTGTTAAGTATGGAGTTTAGGGATCGCAGAATTTATGTTCAAGGTGTGTTCCTGCTCATGATCTCCTGCGCATAGAAACAGTCAATTGAGAAGGAAGGTTATGAAAGAAGATAAAAGTTGAAGATGGTTATAGGTTCTGAAAAACAAGCCTATGCTATTTCAACAAAAAACAGGCCTGCTTAACCATGGGACCACTCTTTTTCCCCGTGGGAAAGCTAATTTTCATTCATATAAAAGTTGTATCCTACTCAGGATACTCGTACTTATTGAAAAAGACTAGGATATTTCCCTCTGTTCTCGACAAGATTCAGATTATTTGTGAAAGTTAAAGTCACAATAATTTTTGATGCAGTGAAAATTACGATGGAATTTAATAATTTTACGACAACGTTTCCGCTGAAACGTGTATTCACTGCCAAAATAATCTGTCTCACTCAAGTACGCCATAAGTAAGCCTACAAATTAGTTGGACTACTCATTGCGCTGATCTCCTGCCAAAATTACGAAGTACTTGACTGAAGAGGGCAATAGATTTCCAGACCAAGTCAACATTTTATCATTAGTCAATTTGCTATGCACTAATTTAAAAATATAGGATAGACAAGTCATGGGATTACTTTCTGGATGAAGCTGCCTTAAAAATTAGCGAAAGTAACCTCGACCACAAGTTTTGTGGCATTACTATAGCATGGCAACGTATAAATATTTCTCGCATTTTTCTTAGTATAAGTAGAAAAATTAAACAGTACATCGTGTCTCCAATGGAATCTACACATTCATGGAATTGAGGAACTACTCTAGCAGTATGAGCATTGTACAGTAGTATATCGATACGAGTCGACTTCCTGTGGAAGATCAATCAGCCTGCTTAAAGTCGATTTTACGAGGACTCATTTGTACAACACGACGGGGTAAACGAACAATGCTCACGAGCATGCGCCCACACTGATGAAGGAAAAGTCCTCGCTCACTAAAAACTTGCGTGAGAGCTCGCATATGCTGTACTACTGCTTCTCGATATAGACACACATGCTCATGAGGAGGATAGGGTAAACAAGAAGATTGAGTTAATTAGGTTTGTCCATCTTATGTCATATGGAGTGTCGCCCCCAAGGGGAGAGTGTTAGGTTACCGCATCAGCTGTAGACAAGGCTTCGAGAGTTCGATTTTCCATGCTCTCTTAGCTTCTTCCCGTTTTCAATCTTTGTTTACATCTTCACTGTCTTTTCTTCATCTCCCTTCTTAACTTACTGTCTGCATGTGCAAGGTATCCTATTTAGGAACACACTTGTGCAGAGGTTATAAGTTTACTACACCTCACACAAACTGGTCCCTTTTCTTGGCTCTTTTGAGATCGTCTTTGTTGTGGCTAGGGAGTTTAGAACTTACTGACATATATATAATAATAACAATAATGTTAGCACATATAATCCTCCCAGTCCATCGCTACTTGTTGCACACATATTTATGATTCTGATTCACTTGATGGTTTTTCAACATTAGTTTAGGTACACGAGTCTTTAACGATACGATTTCCCGTCCAGGTTTTGCGTAGTTATGATCGCAAAATTTACTAGTGTACTGAAACATTAAGAGTGTAAATTGCAACTGCACTAACGGCAAATTACTGCAATAACTTTGCCAAACATGAAATCATTCGAGAGATGACAACTGACAGTGCGGGTTTCTAATTAAACTAAACTGCAAAATGAGACTTGGAGAACCTCTGGAGCAAACCCCGATGTCGAAGTCGCTGCGAACGCTGTGCATTGTGCAGCAACTGCCAAGTAACGCTGACTCACGCCAGACACCAAGCGAGTTCTCCAAGGAGCGTGTCGCATAGATCCCTGCCATACTAAATCTCTTGCAAGCTATGGGAAGGGTTCTAACTGGAGAACTGCGCACCCCACAATGCAACACAGGTTTTTGCAAACGCAGGCAGAGACTGCTGCTGCTGTTGCTGCTGCTTCTCGGCACTTCTACAGTCGTTAAACTTGCCAGTGACCTCCCCTTGTACCTTGAGCCGGTAAAGTAGCTCTCGATATTACCTTCATAGGTACATAAATGGCTATGAAAATAGCCGCAATATCTTGTAAAACCGGTCTCTTACGTTCTTAAAACTTTGATGATGGTTCGATGGACTGCCAAAAAAAACTTGCCATTAACTCTTGCTCCTGTCCAACACCAGCAATATTCTGTGATGGAAAACTCCAGAAATCAGTGCCCTAATTCCAATTGAAAATTTGCGAAACTCGTAAGACTGCCTTCCATTACTAAGGAATTTTTATTTCGTAGCTCAGTCGCACTTTCACAAAGTATATCAATTGAAAATGCTACGCGTGTTCATACCGTGGTGTTCATTTGAGGGGGTCCTTTTATTATTGCAGTAACTAAATATTGTTTAATTGCTCTCATTTAGTAATGTTCAGGAGTAAAATAAGTTCATTTAAGCTTCTCTAGACTAAAAGCTGTTCCAATGAGAGGCACGAGAGACGCTACTTATTCTGAAAAGCAAGAAACTGGCAAGCTACATGCACAGGATGTGTTCTCACACAAGACCCCCCGCGCATAGAAACAGTAAGTTGGGAGAAGTTCACGAGATAAAACTTGAAGAAAATAATAGCAGATGGTCCGAAGGGATCAAAAAGGAATGCCATTTTATCAATTATTCTAATTGTTTGAGGTCGATTTTCCACCGGGGTCGCCAGCTAAAAGCAAATGTGGACCTCTTTGCCCATTTAATCAAATGTCAGTGTATATACTCGTATTAGTTTATGACTCTGAACCCGCAATGACGGCGATCTAAAGGAAACCAACTACACAGGACTTTACCTAATATACCGAATTTTGCCAATTTCACCGTTTACGTTTCTATTGCATCTCTAAGGAGCGAAAATGCATTTAAATATGTAAAATTGAATCTAACACATTTACTTCCACAAAATTTTTCGATTTTCGAAATAGAAAAAAGTTATTGCACAAACATACAAATTATATAAAATTGGCTCAAAACCCTACTCCTTCAATTTTCCTGTTAGAAGCTTGATTTTGGTGTCATTCGACGCGGAAAGACTCCAACATCTCGAAAATGAAGAGTTTCTTAAAAAATTTTATGAAGCAATATATGAACTTTTGAATATATTTTATAATTAGACATTTAAGAACAACGTTTCATTTTCGAGGTGTTGGACTCTTACCGCGTCGAATGACACCAAAATCAAGCTTCTAACAGGAAAATTGTAGAAGGAGTAGGGTTTGGAGTCAATTTTATATAATTTGACTTCGGACAGTAACTTTTTTTCTGTGGCGAAAATCGAAAAATTTTGCGGAAGTGAATGTGTTCATAATTCAATTTTACGTATTTGAATGCATTTTCGCTCCTATAGAGATGCATTAGAAACGTAAACGGTGAAATTGTCAAAATTAGGTAAATTAGGTAAATTCCTGTGTAGTAGGTCCTTTTAAACCTACTAGAATGCTGTACAGATTTTTTTCCCGACAATTTTTAAATCGGTCGCTTCACCACTGTGCCAAATTTTAGGAACTGCCAAGCACTTGGAAAAATGCATCGCAAGCTTAATCCGAATAACCTACCAATAGTGGTCAAACCCCCATTAGCCATTGCAAATGTACGCCCTCACGAGTTTGTTTACTTTTTGTGCTCTGACGTTTAACGTTGGGTTCAGGGTCTCTGGTCTGTTGAGGCTTAAGAGAGCATAAAAGGAACCATTTATGATGAACTGAAGGTAACGGGAAATCTATGCACATGGTGCACTTTCACACAGGAAATGTTGTGCTCAGGAACAGTAGTTCAGAAAGAAGAAAAAAAAAGAGATTGTAAAGATGGCATGGTGAGAACTGAAAGAGGCAGTTTGCCAAGCAGAAAAATAAAAGTCTGTAAGGCCTACTTGTAGTTTAAGTACACAACTTCATCTCCCTTGGGGGTGCCAGTCCTAAAGCAGGAGACAAACTTAACTGTCTAACCTAAACCTTTTGCCCGCCTTATGCTGCCGCCTTCCCTCCTCCGCGAGATTCTACTCCAACTCAAAAATTTTTTACCTGAACTTTAACTCGGGAGCTCCGTTTTTCCCTCTGGAAGCATGTTCAATGTTAAATGGAACAGTCCCACAATGACAGTAACGCAAAATCAAGGCTAAAAATAAAAGATACCTTGTTTTGGGATGTTTTATTCAATAAGATACAACCAAGTAAAGTAACAAATTGCAGGATGGAAATTAGCGTCCTGGCATCAAAGCCGCCCAGCAGACTATCTGCCATTACATTTCGGTTAACCATCTTTTTCTGCGTATAGATCTGAAGAACCGCCCTAGGAAACTGATCTTACAACACACTGTCAGCCAATTCTTGCGAGCTTTTTCAAGAAAAAATCTTTGAATGATGGGATGGTTTGATCTACCCATGTTAAAAATTCTTTCATGGTATATTTGCGAAAACTCGTGGATGCAAATGGCAGGTACTTTGCGCAAGGAACTCCAATTCTACATGATCAATATATTATGTCAGTGATTAATTTTCAGTTAAAATTAGTATCTATACAGCATTAAAAATGGGCTAAAAGTACGAGGGCAGATAGATGGTTGTTCAAGCATGCCGATGTGCTTATATTTTAAGGAATTCCAATCCACATCATGCGATGGTCTCTGGCAGATGTTTTAGTAAAGCATTCGAATCCCTTTTCAAACCTGCCTGCTGCTGCTCCAAAACCTCTACATATTTAGTGCAGCTACGCTGTTCCGCTGAAGAGACAAGAAGCCATACCAGATATCTGATGACATGACAGATCTACCCGCAATTGCAACGTGAATACACTTTACAAACTATTACCGGACACAGTGGATCAAAATTGTTATCGTAAAATTAGCGCAATCAATCCGCCGTACTGAATACGAAAGATGTATTATCGTTAATGTACTTCATGTTGAAGTTTACATCACTTCGGAGCCCTTAAAGGCGCTCAAAAATATTTTCTCAGTTCTCGCGTTAGGTAAAACTCAATCACGTCGTTGCAAATTCAAGCTAGGATGAATTTATTCTGTAAATTACGGAGTTTCTTCAGTGCAGTCCTGTCGGTTTTTCAGCTGAAAAAGAAAAGAAAAACAATTAGAAACGCCAGTCAAATATAGAAGCATGAAAGACTTCATTTACCACCGTGTGGCGTTTTCCGAAACTCTTAGTAATAATTATCGTTAAGAGTTTCGATTCTTCTACTAGAAATAAAAAAGCACGGTCTTTCAACGCAACGGTGAAACTTTCAAATTCACCCATGTGGGAAAATTTGCAGTACACTCTACCTAGGCAACGAAAAGTTTGTCTTCGCCCCTGACTGCAGCGAACCTAAATAACGGGCCAAGTTGGGGGCATGTTAGACTCGAACAGCCTAAGCAGCCTCTAGTGTTCTAGAACTGTATTTGGAAACTGAACTCCTGGAAACTATCAGACAGATTTATCCTGTAAGGTTCTAAAAAAATAAAAAATTACATGGAGCACGCGACAAATATACAACAGATGTTGGAGCGCGTCACTCGCAACCTGTGCATTTCGCGAAGCAAATTACTACGCACCGGCGAGGCAAATGCTACCGTGACTCGAGAAATGAAATTTTTTCTATCATCAGTCTACCTAACCACGCTGTAGAATGAAGGAAACCAGATTTGGAATGACTTGATTGAAGAGGAATCTCGATCAGGGTAATGTCCCCTCATATGGATGAAGGTGAACAAGCAGGTCGCCTAGCGTCTGCGCTAGGCGAGGCAACCATTGTTTTAGTGATGAAATGAAAGTTACCGGTAAAATGATATTAATATAAACTATTAAAAATTGTGAATTGTTTAGTAAAATTAACCAACCGAAGAGGTCGAGGTCAAATGAAACCGGAGTCTTCGTTAGCAATGATAAAATGGTATCTATGAAAATGTACAATCATAGGCGTTGTGAAGACTGAACTCGTGAACGTGGTATAGCCGGCTTCTGGATACTTATTCCAATTCTACCGAAGGTCCTCCACACACACTTTGAATACTTTTCGCTTTTAGACAGCATGACCTATTACGAATAAATTTCACATAATGTAATTAGCTCTTCAGAAAGAAGAAATTCTGCAGCAATGTTGGAACATTGCTTTTGTGTTTCGACTGTGACAACTGAGTTCTCGTTTCCGTTTATCACTCTGAATTAACATTTACGTCAACATTCATTGAATTTTTTTCAATTCTCTGTTCCTTTGTGTCACTTGTAATGACAGTCCAAGAAAACATTTAAATCCAGTCTTGTTATGCAGAATGAAGACGCAAATTTACTGAGAGCTTTAGAAGTAACCGTACTTTATCGTAATGCTTCTAAAAACTAAAATTGTTGTGCATGCAATAGTTCAGCCTATGCACATGGTGTTGACAGTCGCAAAGATTACCTTAGAAGAAGATCCCAGGGAAAGTTATTAAAGGTCCTTGCGTTCTCTACTAGTTGAGTTTAGAAGCATTCCGTAGACCATGATATCGAGCTGCTTCTGCACGAGTCTGTAAAATCGAACAGATTTACGCCAACTTTGGAAAGATTAAGTGCAAAAGAAGTATGTAATTTGTGGTCCACACACCAGTCACACTTCACTCATTTTCTACGAGCCAAAAATAAAAGAACTCCCTCCTCAGTTTATTAATGAAAATTGATCGTCATTTTCTTATTCTGTAGTTTGTCGAAAGGATATCAAACTTCCAAACATGTAGTGAAACTGGTAATTTTTTCTTTCTGTACCAAGATCATGCTTCCTGATTTTCGCATTTCCAACGCTAAGCACACCAACATCACATGTCAATTACCTCGCGTCCATCCATTCGCTGGGGAACAAGATGAAATTACGTTAACGAAACCAACAACCAAGGAATTTACGTTACTATTTAAACGCTTGGTAATTATCCGTTTTTCACTTATCGATGCATTGCGAGACTCATTCTTCGAAAAATACATTTCTCAAGAAGTACCTTTCATACCCGTGTGTCATGCTCATGCACTTTATTTAGAAGTTGGCCATCACACTCACCATGTCCATGAATTGCGTCACCTTCAGCCTGTAAGTAACTTCACCGCGATCAAATTTTTCGTTGTGTTTAACGAGTTTCTCTTTGTTTTCCGAGTAAATCAAGAACCGGCGCATCTCTTCACTCTGACTCTCGTACTGTTTGCCGTATTTTTTCTGGAAACGGAAAAATTGTTAGGGTTAACAGGGTAGTTTTCCAGATTTTTCAGCTCTCGCTATTTTTGGATTAAACTTTACCGAAAAAAACTTTACTTCAGTTCGCTTCCGTAAGCCTGCAAAGCTAAGCCAAACAACGTAAGGAAGAAAGTTGAGCACGGTGCAGCAAACCAACGCAGTATTTGTTCATTCATGAGGAGGATCAGCGTCAACGTCTGTTGAAATCTGAAAGCCAAGCTGTACAAATACTTCCTGAAATACACTTTACTATAACGGAAAAAGATACACGTACGAATGAGTAGGAAATTAAGAATTAGGGGTAGAAATTTATGAGGAAATAAAACCTTGCGAACAGGATTATTCAATTCATAAGAGACAAGTTATACAGAATTAAAAATGTTTGTGGTTAAAAAAGTTCACAAGAACCCCTTCGGAGTTACTTTTAGGAAGCAGCATCATCAAGACTTTATAGAACTTACCATGAAATGTTCGAACTCTTCGTCGGTCACTGGGTTCTGAGCCATGGAAACGGTTTGTAAGGTCAGCAAGACAAGCAAAATCCAGAACATAATAATCTAGAAAAAAAGAATGAACCATGAATCGTTCAATCCAAGTCATCCTAATGATGAACTGAATCAAATGCTAAAAGAAAATAAGCGAGATTGCATCTATAATTTTCTTCAGTATGCGTCGATGAACTCGAAATACCAGAAGCTAGCAGCAGACCTAAAATTTGACTCTGGCAGAATTGTTTTCCAGCATTTCAGGTCCTCAAATCGCTAATGTTTTTAATAATCTTTATCTCTGAGTATTTTAATGTCAGATAGCTCAAACACAATTGAATCTCCTCATAAGCCCTTAAAATTAGAGGTAAAATGTTCTATTTTGAGGAAATTCATCACACGCTCTGCTATAAAAGTTCTGAGCCTTCATTGGCTTGGCAACAAAAAAAAAAAAGACCACCAAACGGAGATATCTTCAATAAACTTGAAGAAAAAAAACATTATTCAGCAAGACCAAGGCACAACCAATTTTGAAAACGTGCGATACCTTCTCAATTGCAATTGACGCGCTTCGAGACAGAATCGTTGTCCTAGTGACTTTTCTGTCACTATCTTCAAGCCTAATTATTGCTTTATAAAAAAAGTTTACGTATATCATTATAATGCTAATGATGGGCAGAACCAAAACGCGCACCAATAGTAAATTATTGTCTTCAATTACTTTCGAGCATTTTGATTTTTTTCACGATGCTAAAGCCTATTTAAGGTAAAATCTGATGTAATCTAGAACTTTACACCCAAAAAAGTGACAAAAAAAGCTAAATTGCACAACACAATATGCGAAAAAATTCTGAAATTATTTCATTGAAAACCCTTCGTTTAAGTACACTGTTAGTTCACTAATATTTTCAACTCTTAAGTTCAATTCCTGTTTGCATGCCTGTAGTTCAAGTCGAACACTGAGTAATATTAACGACAAAAAAATAACGATACGACCCGATTTAGCAAACATTGGTACAATTTCAAAAAACTAAATTCTTACATTTAGCAGAAGTTTGAAATATCAGGAAGCTTTGTCGAGACGTACTGACCCCAATGCACACTGTGAACTTAATGTTTTCGATTTAAAAAAATTCTCATATACAAATACTACGATTTAGCACTCGTGTCGACACTTTGACTGCATTCAGCGCCACCGGTGGCCACGGAGGAGATTTTCATAATGCAACTGACCGACCATGTAGTGACCAACTCAATTTTCATGAATACTTGGTTCTAGCTATATGAAGGCATGAACCTGTTAATAATTACCAACTTCAAAATTACTTGCTACAATTGACTTCAAGTTTGATTTGAACATTGTAGTTCAGTTTAACCAGCTGGAGCTATAAGTGTTGAGCAGAAAAAGGTTTTAGTTAGCATTAGAAGACCATATCGCCCAAGGACCTTCCTTAACGTTGGAAAAACTACTCCCTGTTGCTGTCTGAGCACACACCACGCACAATGTCCCGCTGCTGGCCTGTCACTGGAGGTGTTGCACTCCCATCCCCACGCACTGGAGATTAGAGATGTCTAGTCTTGACTTATTCAGGCGAATCAGTCGGGCATGCATTTGTCCGGGCCTCAGTAAAGGCCTTCATCAAGAAGAGAGAGAGCACTTCATTGGGGTGTCTATTTAGGCTTTAACTTCTGATGCCTATCCCCGAAGAATTAGACAACCAAAACTATGATATTTTCGGTCAACAATTCAAAAGTAATATTAACATTAGAATCAAACTGTCGCGAAAAAAAAATGAAAATAAAATCAACACCATTCCTACGGAAATATCGCTTTCCCCCAATTTGCGGGTCAACCACCCATCCATTTACTGGATTCGAGCGTCACAAAATTATTCTTTACCATTGGAGTGCTCTTTTAAGTTGCGAGATATATTTCCTGATGGTGAATTGGTTTACGAATACCGAAACCAAAAAAAAATCTATACATACAAGTAATATATCGATATTCGTTCACGTATCCTATGAAAAACTATTATCAGGTTACTTGTCTTCAACAACTTCAATAATGAAAATCGTTGGACAATTACTTACTCGCCTTGCATCTGAGTACCAGCGAACTACTATGGACTGAAGTTTTTACCCTTCAACTACCATAGCTAAATTTTATGTTACTTATTGAGTGTACCCAATATTATTTGCAGCACAGAGTCGTAACAGACTGTTAACAGCAGAATTCTTCATTAAAGTTTTCCATTTCATAACCTTGATTCTCGTGTAATCATTTGTCCTCAAACCGTGAAGCATTATACAAATCGGAACTTGAGCAATTGCGATGAAGGAGTACCAAGAGTGCAATTGTGATAGAACTTAGCCCAACTTAATCCGAATATCGTTAATGGTTAGTATACTTGGGCTCTTCGCTCAAATGAAATGAAATTATTACCTCTTGAAGACTTTAATAAACCTACCATATAGAATTGAAAGCGCAGAAAAGGCAAGATCTAACTTCGTATTTCTCAGAGAATGCTACCTCTCGCTTTTCAGATTTTAAATCGCTCGATTTCTTTCATCTACAGCTTTGGCTGAGAAACAAAATTCCTAGTGTAGAAATTCACCAATTTTCCCCAAGTTTTTCGTACCCTAAATTGTGCTCACTAATCCCAGATTCACCACTACACCTAAACTTAAGAACATAATTCTCGCATAGGCGAAATCCCGGTTATACAGATCCGGACACATTTGAGTCCATTATACCAAGCCATACACTATACAGCAAGCTCGCCAGAGCTAGTTTTACTGTTGTGAGCTAAAAATCAAAATAAGGAACGACATAACCAGGAATGTGAACACAAGTCTTCAAAACCTGTCACAGTAAATAAGGTCGATTTCGATTTTAATGCGCTTACGGAAATGAAAAATTCGATTCCAAAGAATCCTTGGTCAATGTTGATTTTAGGCCTTTCACGGAAATTAAACATTCTGTTCCGAACAATCACTAAAGGAACACATTTAAAAAGGTTTTACATGAATGACATTCTGCTCGCTGATGCGTTATTTTCGAGATGTAACAATAATTATGTTCAGATAGGAATAACATTATATGGTCGGTTGCTTAGTCGCCGCTTCGTTGGGTCACGCCCACATTCTTGGCGGGACACGCCCACATTTTGCGCGGGAAAAAATTGCGTCGGTTTGGGTAAGTTAAGATAACCTATTTTAGGTTTATTTATGTTATTTTAGGTAAGTTTATTTAACTAACCGAACATAACCTACCCAACCTCACCCATCGATACGTCAATACCGTATTACTGCATATTTACTTGTCAGTTCCTTCACTTTTATATACGATGTTCCTATAACTTCAAAGTTGAATAATTCGAAAATTAAGCATCAGCGAGCAGAATGTCATTTATGTAAAACGTTTTTAAATGGGTTCCTTAAGTGATTGTTCGGAATGGAATTATTAATTTCCGTGAAAGGCCTAAAATCAATATTGACCGAATCCTTAAACGAGCACATTTAAAAACGTTTAACATAACTAACATTTTGCTCGCTGATGCGTAATCTTCGAGTAATTCAACTTTGAAGTTATAGGAACGTCGTATACAAAAATGAAGGTACGGACACGTAAATTTTCAGTAATAGAAATTGACGAAACGATGGGCGAGGTTAGGTTAGGTAACGTTAGGCTAGTTAAATAAACTAACCTAAACTAACATAAATGAACCTAAAATTTCTTAACCTAACTTACCCAAACTGATGCAGTTGACGCAAAAAAAAGGGGATTCGTGTTCCAACACTGTAGCGATTGCGCAACCGACTATATAATGTTATTCCTACCTGAACGTAATTAATGTTACATCTCGAAAGTACCTCATAAGCGAGCAAAATGTAATTCGTGTGAAACGTCTTTAAATGTGTTCTTCTACAGATTCTTGGAAACTGTATTTTTAATTTCCGTGAGCGTATTCCACTCAACATCGGCCATATTTAAAATCGAAAACGATTCTACCAACAAAGATTTGGTGGAGAGATTAAGAAACTTCAATGTAATAATTACTAAAACAATAACTCCCTAAGCTTGCAATTACACCTATGGATGAATATACCGCATCCTCATCACGATTCCTTTGTGTAAACAAGGCCAAGAAGTTGAATGATCCCCACTTCCCATATTAGGTTGCGTATCAGTTAAACCAGTGTTCGATATTAGAGTTTTACTAGCATTCCCTACTAAAACAAGTTAACATTAGCTTGATTTTTTCACAACCTGTCTGCTCTAGTCATTCGTTCAACCAGAAACACTTCAAGTATCTTTTAAGTCTGTAATTTAGTTTACTTATATTCTAACACAAACAGTTCTGAGGAAGAATCGATGCTTCAGATCATCTGTTTCCTACTATGTCAGCGCGAAATAGATCCATCTGAGCACTGTTGCACAGATTTCGACCAATTTCATACGTCAAAACTGATGCAGTAACAATGATTTTCAGGCACTAGTCTAAACCATATTATGGATTTCAAATCTTCAACCACAACACTCTTACATACAATAAATTTGCATTTACCTTAGTTTATTACACTAACCTTTATTGCATTACTAAATAAATAAACGCCATTCAACTTTTATTAATTAGCCATTGGATATATTTTTTATACATTTTTTTTTACTCTTTACCCAGTCTTCGCAGAAGCATTGACATCGACCGTCATGGCACCTACGTATGTTTATCAATTAAAGACATTTGCATCAATGCATTTCTAAAATAATGTAATTTTGTTTGATGTGTAAACTTTATTGGACATTAATGTTCTCTTCTCTTATTCACGTCCTAAAATGTTCTTATCATTCCTGTGTTGCGTAATTTATTATTTTTCCACTTGTGAGCATATTATTACAGCGTTCTCTAGGTAGTTAATTCCACGTATTACTAAAATTATGTTATACATAATTTGGTTGCCCTTTGTAGAACAATCCTTTCCATGTTCGTAACTCAGGTAGATTATTTTGTGCCTATATTATAAGCATGGAAACATTATTAATTCTTACCGTAATAAAAACTACATTTTCCCGAACTCCTTGACTGACATACTAGTTGATGCATAGGAATGAAAATGTAGTTCGGAATATGTCGCCATCATAGTCTTAGATGTAAAATTATTTCACTCTACCCGTTTTACCCTCAAAATTAAGTTCTTATACCGCAAGTGCCTGAACTCGTACTTCAATGTAAGTGTGCACTAATAAGAGTGTTCTCAACATTGCATCGACTCAAAAATTTTGCCTTCTTTTTAAATTGTAGTTACAAATATTATCAAACGTAGATTAAGCAACAATAGGAATACATTGCCCTCAATCATTTGCTTCGACTAGTGACATGGGTAATACGATCCCCATGTGTGCGTATCAAATAAAAATCCTTACTTTAGGATATTTTAAAAACCAATGAAGTGTGTTTTGTATTATCTTTATTGGAAATAAACTGCTTCATTTCTTTTTATTAAAGTAGTTAAATTAGGTTGCAATTCGTTTTTTTAGTTTTTTTCCAATTAGGTTGCATATATTAAGATTACCATTGTCAACAATGCTTCTCATGTTTCTGACTTCGGTGAACTCTTTTGTATTAGTATTATTAGCGTCGCAAATATCATAAATTTGTGTTATGGTTAAATATTTTATTTTCTCCGAGCTCGTTATTTGGCACACTAGTTGATACGTAAGAATGGAAAAGTTGTTTCCAATGTCGACCTCAGGGTCTTAGAAGCAGAACAATTCAATTCCACCCATTTTACATTCGACATTAATCCCTCATATTACAAGTTCCTATGCTCAAATATTAATATAAGTGGGCAATGAAAAGGGTGTTTTCAGTAATGCGTCACTAGGATTATGTTTTCTTTGTTTCTTGTATTAGTATGCATCATTAAAATCAAATTAACGCAGGGAAGGGAATTGATTTTTTCGCGCTTTTCTCTCAATCACTTGCTTCCATAATTATTGACAAGGGTATTACGAGACCCATGCTTGAATATCAACTACGGATCATATTGTTAAGATATTTTTAAAATCAATGTTATACATTTCAGGTATCAACTTTATTGTAGATAAAATATTTTTTCTTACTTGCTCTCTTTTTTTAGAGCGAAGATAACAATTTTCTGACGTAAGTCAAATCAGAGGTGAAACTATGTTGGCAAATTTTGAAGAGAACTCTTAACGTCTCTCCAGCACGGCTCCGTACAATTCTGCATCATAGTGACCCT
Organism: Platorchestia sp. MABIK; assembly: GCA_014220935.1. Taxonomy (NCBI): domain Eukaryota; kingdom Metazoa; phylum Arthropoda; class Malacostraca; order Amphipoda; family Talitridae; genus Platorchestia; species Platorchestia sp. MABIK. Next base: position 22,571 of record JACJUY010000960.1, on the reverse strand, counting down.
TCAACTAGCCACTCTTCATATCGAAGCCATCAAATCTAAATTCAAGTGTGGCTTTGAGTCTTAATGCAAGTACTTGTAAGACGAATGCATTCAATAGTTTTTGTACCTTCGCTGTACGTTAAAATGCAGTAAATTGTGATGTTAATGCTCCTTTTCACACTTTCGTTTTCAGCAAAACTTTCACGAGCTTGGTATGAACCATCTCAGTATCCGCTTTTGGTAATAAAAATAAAGTAGTGTACTCACCTTCATTTCCAAAGCGTATAGATATCTTCTTATTTTTTGTTCAAAGATTAATCTCAGACTCTGTTCAGTGGAGCAATTGGCACAGAAACTTTGAAGCTGGCGTTGGAATGAGGTAATGATGTGAGATGCCAGAAAATATATCATGATTAATGTGATAAGTTTACATGTCATTTTCTGATTTTCTGTAAGCGATATTCCAATGGATGAAAGTTACGCTGACTACAGATTACGCCATCAACTTATTTGATTTTAGCATAGGCAGTTGTGAGAATAACGAATATTTAGTTCCAGCGTTATTATTCTTGTATACAAAGGTATCGCAAAACATTCACATATGAAGCGTCTGATGGATACTCCATTAAATTCTTCAAAAACTATTGCTGCTTTATGACAAAAAGTTTTAGTTATCGAACCGTTTAATTTCCACAATTTATTAATAACCCACATCGGTGAGAGAAAGAATTATTTAAAGTGCGCTTTCCATAATTGTAATTAATAAAGAATCCCATGGCGAATATCTCAAAGTATCCAAGCAAAAATTATTCATATGATTTGCTATCGAATCGACAAACGCTCTAAAAAACATGTCATCCCAACAAAAAAAACTAAATTGAAAAAATAAAAGACTTTACATTCTCACTTCATCATTCTAATGGAGAATTTATTAACATTTTCTCCCAATCATTTCACTCCCATATCTTATCACACTACCTTGACGGCAACTTAACACCTTGACTGCGACGTGAGCCACTGGTGGTACACGGAATAAATTTTCATGATGCTGCTGACTGACAAGTAGTCACAAATTCAATTTTATAAATACTCTATCAAACCGAAATAAATGCACGATCCAGTTAATGTTTGCTATTTTCAAAATGGCTTACTGCAATTGACTTCAATTTGATTTTAATACTGAACTTCAGTTTTAACTGCCTCAGTCTAAGTGCTGTATCAAATTATGCCCTTTATAAATTCGATTTGGCTGCCTCCGCCAAGTCCCCAGCGGTACTCATCACGCATGGGAATAATCGTCGCCTGGTGTAATTAAGCCTGAATTTACTCCATCTCGCTCCTGACAATAGGAATGCTGGTCATCTGGGCGATGCCGCAGCTGCCCACGTCGCTGTTCCTGGCCATCTTGAAGTAGCCGTGGTCGCCCCAGTCCGCACCCCAGGAGTTCTTCACCAGCCAGTAGTCGCCGAACTTGTCGTCCGTGCCGTACCCCACGAGCAGGACGGCGTGGTTCAGATTTTTGGTCCTCTTGCAGCTGTACACGCCTGGAAAGGAAAACATGTTACGATATAGAAAAAATTATGCTGGTGCATGTAGAATATGGCAGGCAAAGTGAGCTCTCAAAATATCGTCAGGGCAACACAACGAACATCTTTCTTAACTTCTCGGTTTTAGCATGCTATTGCAAAACAATTTTTTGCGGAAGAGTGAAATGAAAATGTTGCAAAACCTGGATTTTCTGTGATACAGTTTTACTAAGGAGTTACTAAGCATTAGTTTTGGTAACCCAAGTAACGCAAAGGCTGTCCGGGGCTCATACTAAGATTTGATAAAAGGTTATATCAAGGCAGTCAAGGGTGAAATCTGAATGGAAAGCAGCTCTTTGCTGATAATATAATTATTTGAAACAAAAATTTCGAATAATATTTTCATAATTATAGTCGATATTTTCCGAGGAAAAATCGTAACTTTGTGTCTACCCATGCTATGAACGAGTTCTCACCTTCAGAATATGCGAAAAAGTCGTGGAAGACCGAGAAGGCGACGGAGATGGGCCCGCGAGTGGCGACGGCCCTTTTCAGATCCTTCTCGTCGCCCTTCAAGAAACCCTCGTACCCATGAGCGGCGCCACTCAGGTCGATGGTGTCGAACCTGCAATCTCCTTGCTGTGCCAACGATAGACGGTGCGAACAGGTTTCAAGAGATGTTCACCGTTGAAATATGATTCATGTGCTTGTGACGAAGATTTCACATAATTATAAATATCAATGTACAAGGCTCGATGGGTTTCCGGCCATTTTGCAATTGGCTTCTGATTTATTAGCTTCTGATTTGTTCTTAGCCTTGCGATGATTTTTTAATATCGGTAAATTTAATCATTTACTTATTAAAATCATATATTAAAACTGCGAGAAGTCGTTTGTTTTCTCTGTAACTTGAACTATTGACCGAAGAATCAAGCTCCTCAGCCCAAGTATTGTTATCGTATACTACTAGATTATAAATTTGCAAGTGAGTCTTTCTCTGCTCTACCATGCCGAGAACGTCTCCCATCATGTGATGATGTTACAAATCTCCGACACCGTCACCGTTGAACTTATTATCTTTCAAAAACGATGAACGCAATCGTGTTTCATCTCGTGAGCTGTTGTTAGACGGCAGTAACTGTAGACTCGCAGCTTATTGCAGTCACCAGATTGCATAATCATACAATATAAATATATACAGCCGAATAGGATAGGAAATGCAATTCTTTTCTTATGATTTTGTATAAAATAATGAATAAAAGAAGATATAAACATATAATATGAACTAAAATTTGAACAACCACTCGTATCGTTCGTCTGCTAAAATTTATCATTTTCAAACATATGAGTTTGATTAAATTACTTTGGAAACTAACTGATCGTGTCAATACATTTGCAAGCTGGCCAAGAAGATGGGAAAAACAAATAACATAACTATATTTCAAGTTTCTCAATAGGGAAAATTATTTTGACGTATCGATGTTCATTCGTAGAGCATTCCTGAGGCAAAACCGAATAGTAAAGTTACCGTGGCATTATATTTGTAGTCGGCCTCAGCAGCGATGCCCCCGACCCTTTCGATGTGCTCGAAGGCCAAAGAAGGAAAGCCGCCATTGCAACCTGCGTTGAAGTCCGAGCAGTCCACCAGCTGTTGGGGAGACAACTCCTCCAGCCTCCCTGTCTTCAGGAACCGCTGACCTTCCAGAGCTCCAACCTGCAGTTTGCACTCGCTAATCAACTTTCTGCCGCTCGGGCATCGAAAATTAAAGATGATACACAGAAAAAATTCTCAGCAATGAAACTGAATCCTAAACCCACATAAATAGAGGTTGTAATATTCTTAAGACTCTTACTCGAACAAATGGAAAAATTGAAATTTTCAGCCGGCATGAGTGAGTACTCCTTTGTAACGGGCTCATTGACCTTTATTTGTCTCGATTTTTCCTACAGAAACACATTTTTTTGAGACATTTTTAGAAATCAGAAAATCTGAATGCAAAAACTTCATTCTCAACTGTTTTACTAACTGATATGTGTTTGGAACAACAATTTACTACTTACGCAGAAAAGAGATCGATCCTAGCTATTCAATCGATTAGTGTAATATACTTCGTTTAGGATGAACAGTGCTTCATAGTCATTCAGTGCTGTGATATTCTAAAATCAAGCCAGTTTGAGAAGAAATACACTGCTTACAGGAGAAATCTGTCAGTTTATCAGACTTTCAATTTCAACTTGAGTGAGGTGTCGCAGTAGGATCGATTGTGTTGCAAAATTTTGAATGGTACATCGTTGGAAAGACGTGACTCGTAAACTGTCCGAAATATGACATGAAATATGCTCAGAACCCACTTCTTGAGTAAACATTTTAGTTAATCTATACATTGTAACATTCATATTTAGTGTACGACATTAGAAATATTTTGATGATAAAGTCATTTAGTACTGACCACCGAGAAAGCCCAGCACGAGCCGCACTCCCCCTGGTCCCTGACCGGAGTCACCGCCCCCTTCTCACGCCAGTCCACCGAGGCCGGAAGATCATCGCCGCTGTCGGGCTCCGCGTAGCATCGGTTTTTGGTCGCAGGCTGTGCGACTTTCGGTCTTCGGTTGTTGGGTAGACCAAATCCAAGTCTTTGGTTCATCTCTTCGGGGGTCTGCAGGTAATTTACGTGCACGAATAAGAACTATTCATTCTCTTCATCCGTGAAATCTGCGTTATATCAAAAATTTGCTTCAAATTTTTCGTTATTGCTTACATATCAGTTCGCAGACTATTCTAGAACTACGTAATTTGATCTATCTCAAAATCAATGCCAAACTCGAAGATAAGTCGTATTACCATCTTGTAAGATTGATTAAATTTACTTTCTTTCATTACAAATTCTTGTTTAAACTGGAGATTGGAGAGAATTTCGTTGACGATCAAAATATGCTCTTCTGCTTTAATTTTCCAAATGTATGCTCAAGACCTCCATCAACAATTAGACGACAATCTACTGCTAAACAACTCAAATATTTGTTTGCAATTGTGAAAAGTGTAATGTAATAAACGTGATGATTGAGATTCACCCGTATATTATTCATCAAGAACTTTGTGCCACCAAATATAAATGACATCAAAGCTCTTTGTTGAAATGTCTCATATTCGTTGTTTTCTCTTACTTATTGTCTTGCAAAATGAGAGTTTGAGGTAGTTGAATAAGCTCTAAGGCAGATAAATTTCTAAATAACTGATTTCGCTTCACATCGCTGGGGTCACTTCATATAAGAAAATAGATTCAGGCACACGTGACAGCTAAGAACTCAAAACTGAAGAAGCGGTGTTAAAATCCCTAACTCACCATGTCCGCGAACTTGTTCACTCCTAGCTTATGAGCCACAGTCCCGCGAGCGAAGTCTTCGTTGTGCTGAGAAATTTTTAGCTTATTTTGAAGAAAAATGTTGTAGCGGTTGTAATCCTCCTCCCCGCTGAGCAAATTGGTTTTGTTGTGAGTGATCTGGAAAAGGTTTGAATTCGTCTCAGATGCATTTAGTCGGATAATTAAAGTATTTATGCTTCTTCATGAATAAAATGTTCGGTGCAGTTGCGAAGCTGTGCGTCGCCGCTGCTAAGCACGGATGGTAGCGAAGAAGTCATTCTACTCGTGTAACATCTTTTCAAGCTGGTAGGAACCGATATTGCTAATAAATAATAAGCAATATTAGCTGTAAAATATTATTAAAGCCCTTTCTGCAATCATAAGCAGAGGTATAATCAACGACTGTACGCCGATTTAGGGAAGAGAGATTGAGTACTGTATAAAACACACAGCTGGTTACAGAGTGAAACACAGTCGGTAACGGCGTGCAGCAAGTGATTTGGTAGAGTTTCAGCGCCTAATTTATCTCCTTGAGTCGAATAATAATGATTCCATTTTTGCCTTGGCAAACTATAAATGAGACATAAACTGTGCAAACTGTAGTTTGATGTTCATGAGCAGTTTACGCTGTAGGTTTCTGATGTTTAGATTTCGAAGTAGATGTTTAGGTTTCCTTTTTTCAACTATTTGATGAAGCAAATTGCTTTCTCCAATGGTAACCTTAAATCCACACCTAAATAAACAGGTTTGCACATTTCTCTGTGATAGTCGTATATTAAATTACGAAGGTCTTTAGCGAAGCCATGTTATAGCAACACAATTTAGAGATTCCTGAGATGTATTTCCTTCAAAATCTAAAAAACTATGTGAATAACTTTTCAAATTCAAATGTGTTTTAGAATATATTGCTCTCGATATTTAATAATTATTAATTGAAAGAGGAATTCTGTGCAGAATCAAACCTTGAAGTTCAAGTACTGCTGGTCGAGGATCTGATGGTAGATGGGCGCGGCAGCCACGGCCGTCAACACCGCCAGGAGGACACCGATACACTTGAGGGCCTGTAAAAAACAATCAAATGCAGAAGGATACAGCACGCGAAATTATCTTTACAGAAACTTTAACTGGGCACGACAGCCACGACAATCATATCGGCACACGCAGCACCCTGCTGTAGAGGGCCTGTGTGAGGCGTGTGTTATACCACAGACTTTTGGTCATGATTTGTTTCTGGTGAGATCGGGACGTCGTCCAATGGGAAACTTGGCATTCATTTATGTCAATATTTTATTCGTATATCCAGTTATATTGCTGCTTTTGATTGCGGTATTTGATAAGACAAGTTTGGTGAAGTACGAGTACATCTTATACAACTATTTACAATTCGTTGGATTTAATGATACTGTAAATAGCAGCTGTAAAGTTTTGAAACCCAAGTAGAGAAAACACTCAGACCTAAAGGCTCGTGAAGTTGAAAAAAATTTTTTCTAATTTCTCGATACCAGACTTTTGTAATGTAATGCCTGCTGTCGATAAATAATTACAGAAAAAAATAGAAAATCTGCGTAAAGAGTAATACTGAAAACATTTTTGTGGGAAATTAATAGGGTTTTGAAGTTTAAAACAAAACCTAGAAGCATATGAGAATAATTCATGGAATGAAAGACTGTCAGTTGTTATATAACTACAATGATGAGAAATAAAAGTTCTAGACTAACATTGAAGAAAGGATATAGTTTCAAATGGCGCCTTTGAGAGAAGTAAAGGAATACAATTGAAGAAATCCTGTAAGCTAAGCAATCGTTTTCTTTTTTGTTGTTCTTTAGGAGTTCTCAGAAACACGTAAGCATTTTCCCTTTTAAAGTGAGATGTATTTCTTATTTTCAAGTATGCCCTACGTAACAAACGATGCATTTGGTGATGGTGAAGTTAATCAATTAGAAGCTTCACTTTCTCTTGTGCACTTCTACTTTGGTAATAGCATGAATTTGCTCGAAATCGAGTGTGAAATTTGTACACGGGTCCTATCACCAATCAAGTTGAATGCAATCATCAAAGCAATTTTCCTATTCTGTTGTTCGTAAAAGCGTGATAAATTAGAGCCCAAATGACAAAATACTCACCATTTTTGATAGAAGTTTACTACAGAAGGCGAATCACAACTGACTGTCACAGTCTCTGGGTTCCCTTTTATAGCAAATGAGGCTGGCACTAATCAAACTAGTTAACATCATATCTCTCTGAGAGCCCTAACTTTTGAATCATCTTATATTTTGATTTCTTATAACAATATTAGCCCTAACTTTTGAATTATCTTGTACTTTAATATCTAACAACAATAACATTACTATCACAACTCATTTAGATTTGCACTGAGGAAGTCTGTTCAAATTGATGTCTCTGACAGACACATGAGTCAAAAATTTATCATAGATGTCTGATTCATGTGAATAGCCTCAAAGTAACAACATGGTTGATTCCTAAACTTAGTCTCACAAACTCAATTGCTCACAAACTCTCATCTTGTTGAACATCGTTACAGAACTGCTTCTACTATACTTGTTGAGTGGCAGTTGAGCACATATAAAGAAGATGAAGCCTAGGCATTCTCTGGTCATACTTGAGTTGGATTACGACGCCCTAATGGCGCGGCGTGGAAAGCTTGCGTGTCAGAGCACTTGACCTGAAACACAAATTGTTGAGTACATCTTGCACGCGCCTCGCAAAATTGTTGGTAGCACACGAATTCTATAAATTTAGTGATGGGAACATGATACGCATCGCTTTTTGCATTTGCTATGATACCGCTGGTACTTGAACGAATAATTCTCTAAGGTCCTCAGACTTCATGATGGAAACTAAGCATAATGTACAAGTTTACACTCGTACACAGTCAACAGTCGACCATGATTGTTGTAATAGTTCATACTGACTGTTATATCTCGCAGTGAGCCTTGCAAGGCAAGCGCCGCCGGATGTCTTTGTTGCATTTGGGGTTCGCAGGTCTTGGGGCCGGAAGAGCCATAAACCGCCGGAAGCTGGCCG
>JACJUY010000959.1:164764-175315 GCA_014220935.1 Platorchestia sp. MABIK | reverse complement strand
AGCCGATTTATTTACAAAGAGGTTGCGTGTTGTTAACAAAAAATAGTGGGAAAGTTTCCAGTATTGCAAGAAGAGGTGTTTGACTGCGAATTGCAGTTTAGGATTGGTCATAGAATACTTGACTCAGAAACTGACAAACTCCAATCTAAATAGTCAGATAGTAGATATTTCAAGTCAGACCATCATACGAATGCTTCACATTTCTTGTAAAAGTTTTTGTTTGAGCTGATGTTTCACGTAACTTCTCTCGGTAGGCCTCGGTGTACATTGCACACTCACTCCTTTCTGAAATAAATAATGCAGGCTAGCAATCGATCAGCAATTGAGAGTAAAGTACTGCACACGAGGATGGCACTGTCGACTCAAAGTATGATTTTTATCAGTTGTCTCAGTCAGCTAGCATGAGCACGAAAACATTACACAACAAATTCCACATTGATATTTAAAAAATCAGATTAATGTATTTTGAAATACATATCTACTGGTATGAAAAAAAAACATAAGAATGAGACCACGCTTTATTGCTTAGAAAAAAATTAGCTCCCAAGTAATAGAAGCGCAAACATTATAGATTGAATTCACTACAATACGCATGCCAGTAGTACTCGCACATCTACCTGATGTACAGTTGCCCCCTCTCAAGAAGAGGCAGAACTCTGGTTGATGATTATCAGGTGTGTGAATTTAATGACTTCCATAACACATCATTTGAATACTCGCACACGTCCCTCGCAGCTTTAAAGCCCCTCTACAGAATTTTCCTCTTTCCTTACTCTGAACACCGTTTATGCAGGCTACCAGAAAATTTTTCCTTACCGGAGAAAAAATTACTTTTCTCAGCCTCGTTCTTCAGAGCTGAGGTAATGAATAATAAGATTTCTGACTTCATCAGTGTGTATTTCGAGTACGAGGGAAATGTATATTCTCAATGCAATACTGCATTTGAGGCAGAAAAACGTGTTTTTCCACAGCCCCAACTATTAACACGAAAAATACTACGCCATAAAGCAAAAAGAACGCGGCATCACTCAGTATTTTGCTTAGTAAGCGTCGTAAATCTTCTGAAATTCTGGTGTTGTACATTTTTCGCTCTACATTTGCTGTATTCCAACATACGTACGCGTCAGAATTAAAATATCAGTTCATGTGTCAGCATGNAAGCCGATTTATTTACAAAGAGGTTGCGTGTTGTTAACAAAAAATAGTGGGAAAGTTTCCAGTATTGAAAGAAGAGGTGTTTGACTGCGAATTGCAGTTTAGGATTGGTCATGGAATACTTGACTCAGAAACTGACAAACTCCAATCTAAATAGTCAGATAGTAGATATTTCAAGTCAGACCATCATACGAATGCTTCACATTTCTTGTTAAAGTTTTTCGTTGAGCTGATGTTTCACGTAACTTCCATCGGTAGGCCTCGGTGTACATTGCACACTCACTCCTTTCTGAAATAAATAATGCAGGCTAGCAATCGATCAGCAATTGAGAGTAAAGTACTGCACACGAGGATGGCACTGTCGACTCAAAGTACGATTTTTATCAGTTGTCTCAGTCAGCTAGCATGAGCACGAAAACATTACGTAACAAATTCCACATTGATATTTAAAAAATCAGATTAGTGAATTTTGAAATACACATCTCCTGGTATGAAAAAAAACATAAGAATGGGACCACGCTTTATTGCTTAGAAAAAAATTAGCTCCCAAGAAATAGAAGCGCAAACATTATGGATTGAATTCACTGCAATACGCATGCCAGTAGTACTCGCACATCTACCTGATGTACAGTTGCCCCCTCTCAAGAAGAGACAGAACTCTGGTTGCTGATTATCAGATGTGTGAATTTAATGACTTCCTAACACATCATTTGAATACTCGCACACGTCCCTCGCAGTTTTTAGGCCCCTCTACAGAATTTTCCTCTTTCCTTACTCTGAACACCGTTTATGCAGGCTACCAGAAAATTTTTCCTTGCCGGAGAAAAAACAACTTTTCTCAGCCTCGTTCTTCAGAGTCGAGGTAACGAATAATGAAATTTCTCACCTCATCAATGTGTATTTCGAGTACGAGGGAAATGTATATCCTCAATGCAATACTGCACTTGAGGCTGAAAAGCGTGTTTTTGCCACAGCCCCAACTATTAACACGAAAAATACTACGCCATAAAGCAAAAAGAACGCGTCGTCACTCAGTATTTTGCTTAGTAAGCGTCGTAAATCTTCTGAAATTCTGGTGTAGTACATTTTTTGCTCTACAATTACCGCATTCCAACAAACGTACACGTCAGATTTAAAATATCAGTTCATGTGTCAGCATGAAAACAAAAGAACTTCTCTTCATATTCAGGTCTGTTGTTGCACAATAACTAATTTTGGAGTTATTTCTCAGATAACAGTTCATCTGTAGTCAAACGGCCTACGGCGAGATACAGGCTCATCTTTCTTTACGACCGCATCAAGATGCAATTGGTATTCATGCGCATTCCGGCTGCTAGACAGTCAGAAGTTGCATCAAAATTTACTACAGAGATGGTCAGAGCTAGGCAATTCCGTGAAATAGACAGAGTAAAGTGCTACGCAATGGAAGAACTACAGAGATAATCGTCTTCTAAATTGATTGACGCGCGTTTTCGATTTTCACGAATCATACGCTACACGGCGATGACCAAAAGAGCAAAGAAAACCGCTATAATACGAATCGTATTTCTATATAAACATTTCATGAATAAAAAAGAACGTTTCGACCCATTTTTTCATCATTCTCAATTTTCTGAAAAAAATAGACAAAAATATAGAGTTATAACAGTCAAAATACATTCATCTATAGAATTTATGAATTAAAAGAGACAGAGAAAGATTACACTAATTGCAGAGAGATGGCTGGTTGTGTGTTGTTTGAGATAGGTTTAACTTCTAAAATGAACAAGGCTTCTAGAATGCGAAGGCTTATTGCACCGGATGTAGAAGAAATTTCTTCAAAATCATCCAGCCGAACTGGGAGGTCACAACTCTCGGCATGAGAGCGAGCAGCAGATTGGGCAGGGGAAGAGAGTAATTGTTTGGTTCGAAAACTCCTACCGGCATGCTCAGCCACTCTCATTTTTGGATAGTAAAATAACTCGCAAAGATGGCCGTTTTCAAAGTTCTGTTTTCCGCACACAAACGTTCACTGGCCTAAAGAAAAGTTTCTTTAGGTTCTGCCCATTTATATTTAAAATTAACAGTGTCAAAACATTACTCTCTAGGGCCTAAAGTGTCTGCTCTTCATTTCATTTCATTCATAGCGAATTTGAGTTTTTGAAATTGTTTTTCAGTCAAAATGGTTTCCCTTCAGGACTGGTAACTTCATGTGTCAAGAATTTTCAAATCATGAAATTTGTTTCAGCGCACAATTACCTACAGTTCGTAAGAAATGAGTTTATTTTTCATTTCCGTTCTTTGGCAAACAGTCCGAGAACCTCAAAAAGGATCTTTACTTGCTGCTGTCTAAGTTCTTCTTACATGTGGACTTTAAAACAGTATTGGTTAATGTGTATAAAATAGGGTCCCACTTAAATTGCAAGGACAAACTACCTAAAGGCATGCACTCCTCTGTCATTTATAAATACTGTTGCGCACAGAGTGCGTCCGAATACGTGGGCTCGACCATTCGAGCCCTGGATATTCGTGTGGCTGAGCATGCCGGTAGGAGTTTTCGAACCAAACAATATTACTCTCTTCCCCTTCCCAATCTGCTGTTCGCTCTTATGCAGAGAGTTGTGACCTCCCAGTTCGGCTGGATGATTTTAAAGTAATTTCTTCTACATCCGGTGCAATAAACTTTCGCATTCTAAAATTCCTGTTCATTTTAGGAGATAAACCTATCTTAAACAACACACAATCAGCCTTCACTCTGCAATTAGTGTAGCCTCTCTCTGTCACTTTTAATTCCTAAATTCTACAGATGAATGTATTTTGACTATGTTATAACTTTTTTTGGTAGATTTTTTCATAAAGTTGAGAATGACCAACAAATTGGTTGAAACGATCTTTTTCATTACTAAAATGTATTTAGCGAAATAGATTCCTATTAAAGCGATTTTTTTTCCTCTTTTATTCATCGTTAGGCTCTGCAAGAAGCAAATCGTTTACTTATATCTAATGATCAAAAAAGTGTCCATACAAATTTTTGGGTCATGATACACCTGCAAACTTCAGAATTAGCATTAAGACGCCTTGTATGCCTTCATACCACGAGCTTAACCGTAGATGCATTGTGACTTAACATCTTATTTACACGAGCATGTTAAAATAGAACACGTGAACACGGGCATGTTTACAAGCTATAACACTCAGGTCAGTAATTCGTGACACACATAGAAAAAAGCTAGAGATCGAAATTAATTTTAGGAAAAGCCAAAAACTTGCAATCGGACAACAACAATGTTAATTATCGCAACTCGTGGGGTTTTTGGTTCCATTATTCTCACATTTTTAGATTCGAACTGAACACTCAATGCACGTCTGCTAAGCATTGATCGTTGAGCAGCCGATAGAAAAATTGGCTTAAAAGAATAAAATCCAACTTAAAAAAAAACCAGAACTTCAAAAATGGTGAACCATTTTCCGAAGTTAACTTTTCGCAGGAACTTTGCGTTGAAGTTCATCTCAACGCACAATTAACTGGTTACTATAAAAGATTTTTAAGCCACCGGCTGAAGTGAAAACAGTATTTTGATAGCCAGTAGACTACAATTCTCAGTTTTAAATATTAGCCTCCATCAAATATAAAAATGACGAAACAATATTTTCGCAGATTTATTCATTAATCGTAATCAGAGGTTTTGTTTTCAAAGAAGTCTATTTGCGTTTTCATTTTTTGACTTTTATTTGCCAAGATATAAATAAATTTTATTCGAAAGACTGCCCTCTGAATAATCCATGCACTTCAAGAATAAATAAGTTTCTGAAGTTTCTGAAGTTTCATTTCCCTCTGTAGGTGAAGCAACAGACTGGAGTATTTACACAAATAATATGCGGTGCAGAGTTACACACTTCAAGTGTTCAGCTACTGAACGGCGCTTGGAATGTCAGCGCAGGCTGACTAATTTCACACAAAACATAACCGTGGATGAAACTCTCCGTAATAACACATTACCACGCTATCGGGAAAAATTTTGGTGTTAACTCAAATCATCTTAGCGCTTTTCAATATTCGAAATAAATCGAATATGTTTCACGAATAGAAAAATATCTTCGTGGAATGGATGACAGGTGAACAAAAATGTTGCACAGGAAGCCCATGAAATGGAGCCGTTACTCGAGATCTGTTCAAGGAAACGCATTTTCACTTACACAGGCTCGTCAGGGAAATATTTTTGAGCTGGAAGTTAAGTAGCGAACAATTTCCTCAAGTGTCGCTTCACAGCACGCTACCTTGCTTCACCTGTAGGCGTTAACGTTTACTTGTCATTAATGTACAAGAATAAAATTGTTTCTCTCAAATGAAAGAGCAAAAGGTCTCATTGAATTAATGAAATAGACAGAAAAACCGTATAACCGTTCTCTGGTCCTTACGACGATTTATATCTTTGGTCTTCTTCGCTATCGGAATCTCAATCCGAATTACAAAAAATGAAAACATTCGTATACTTATCATCGTAGTAGACGACATGTGTTCATCAGGTGCTGGAAAATCTTTATATCCAGTCAGTACATTCATACACTCAAAGTTAAAAATATATGAACATTCGTATTTCAAGCGATAGGATGAACATTCGAATACCGTAAGTGAAAATAGGATGGTGCTAAAAATTACGTAATGTGGCTGATGTGAAACCGACTTAAAATGGCATGTACTTAACCTAGGATTGCACCAAAAGGGACTTTATATAACTAATCTCATAAGGCCCGCTTTAGAGTGATATCACAAAGAATATCACAGAAATTGCAACTCTTGTAGCGTAGCGCATGCAACGAGCAAAGTCATTTGGAAACGAGCAACATTTTCTGAAGAAAGACACGACACTGACGAGTAAATGCGTGCATTAATTAGACATCTTGGAGTAGCATTGCCCGTTCTTGTATACGAGTAAAGGTGCTTAAGCCTTTTTCTTTCATCTTTCTCATTAAACTTTAACTATTCACGTAGTTATGGACTTGTGTGAATGCTATACTTGGGTAATTCCCATAACTAACTGCTGCAAGCCGTCAGAACGCGTTGCCCTCACACCAGCCCCACAAGAACTAGATGCAACAACAGCCTCCAGAACGCACGTCTTGAGCTCGACTTTACGAGCAAACTTCGCCCTCACGGGATAATTGTGATTAAGTTTCAGTTCGAGCGTGGTTCCTTACCTCGCGCCCTGAATTCTCAAGCTTCTAAAAGCTATGGTACTTAAAAGGCCTCGAAATTTCAGGTCGTTTTTGATCCTCTCAAGTTGACGTGTGAAATCGAGTATCAAGTGCACGCAAAATTTCTGAATATGTTCACATTGGGCTCAAAAATCAATAATTTATCTTAAAAATGCCTTACATCAAATGTATTACCCGCTCATAAAATTAGGATTTGAGCGATATGGCCTTAAAACATGCAAACAATGATTGTAGCGAGGACAAGCTCTGCTAACGTAGCCTTTATGTGACTCACACTATGATAAAGGTAAAATAACACAGTTGGGAAGATTATAGGATTCTCCCTCATGAAAAACTCCCCAATTCCTCCAACCCTTCTGATTAAAGGATTTGGACCACATCAGCTTGGGGTATCGCAGCGTACACTGAAAATTTTCAGAATAACTTTTCCTAAGCTGAAGAAGATTTTTCATGATCCAACACGCTCATTTCATCAATAAATCTGAATCGAATAACTACAACCGTGGCACAGACATTCTGAGCTCTGCGTCAGCACTCATTGATTTTCAGTGGCAAATGAGTTGGTTTGTTGAGGCGTCAAGGTTTTCAGCATTCCTCTATTTTTAGGAGGAGTTAGTCACCCACTGCGTCTGGGTAAGTTTGAGTATTTGTTGTCTTCAAGACTCAGACTGATGAAACTAACAAAATAAACGGTGGATTAAAAGATAGTTTGAGTCTGCCACACCACTTCAGAGGTGTTCCCAAGAGTGGAAGAAAGGCACCATTTAGTATGAAAACAAGAAAACCTGGACCTGCGAACAAGGTGCATCACCACTCTCAGCGCATAGAGGCAGCAAAAATTTGAAAAAGTTTATGGAGCAAGATAAGAATTGGGGAAGAAAGTAATTGGCTGTGAAAAAAATAACAGTGATTTGTAAAAAGGTGGTCCGTAACAGAAGAAGAAACCAATCCTATTTCAAAAAACGAGAAACCTACGATACTTTGAGCTAAGGACTTTGCATTTTCTCTTGAGAGCACTAACTTCCACAAATACAATAGCTTTATTCCTCCGAGTGGTCAATGAGCAGTTTTAAATCCACTTATTAGGAATTGGCATTACGACTCCGAAGTCCGTAACAGGCAATTCGCAATAGGCAATTGATCACGCCTTTGGAAACCACTTGCTGGTAATTTCCATTTCATTTTATTGCGGCATTGCATTAAACTTACAAGCGGACGTAAGTTCCTACCTCACTCATTATGATGAATTTTGATAAAATTTTCATCGTGACTAAATTTTGATCAAGTTTTCATTTTATCTAAATTTTAAATTTCAGAGCATAAAAATGTCTTGTGGAAGAACTCCTCACGCGAACTTTTAACAGGACGAATGTAAATACAGGATGCTTCGTCTTCAGTTCAATCTCCATTTTGCTTCTATTTTTTGGAACGTGTACTCTGATCCCATTTGAAACTTTTCTTGATTGTTCAATAGTTTCTCATATTTTCTTGACACATCCTCGAAGTTGTTGTGCTCTGGCAAGTAATTTAATCTAGACACCCCCCAGAGGTTGGCCTCTCGCGAAGTCCAGCTGCTTTTACTCTTAAATAATTTGAAAGCTTTCAGGAACCTCAATTACACGCCATAGCATAATTTCCGTGAATTTGTATGCTGAGCTCTTTGGAATGTGGCAGTTTCTGACTAGAGTTCGTCGTTTTTAGTATAAAGATAAATACGAGAGGGCATAATGAAATGAAGTACCTTGTAAACTTCCTAAATACGCTAGTTGGTAAACCAATCTGTTAAAGAGAGTATACTTCGTCGAAAAGTTTTCACATTTTTTCATGAACTTGGAAGAATGTGAAGCGTCTGCAATTGCCGAATCGTCCTTCAGCACGAATAAAATTAAGCACCTTTAAAGCTTCAAGGATTTTATCGTAAATGTCGTCCAATATTTCTCTGAACAACAGGTGTGGTCTACACACACTTCTTACCAGTAAATACATAAAACAAATTTAACAGATTGCGATGGGTTCAACAATGCAATGTTTAACCATTGGGTTAAATGCAATGGGTTCAATATTCAACTCAAATTTAAATTCAAGAGTTGTAAGCCTTTTTTATACCCAATATTAATTGGGTCCGTTTAATACCATTAACTTTAAATATTGTAATAACTTTTTCAAACGACCAATCGATGAGCCGTGGCGCAGCAGGAAGAACTTAAGCACAACTCATCGCTGGGTCGTACCGTAGTCAACGTGATAATCAAGATAAGATTAGATGTGTTAGTTAAGCCTCCCGAACGATGACAAAGGCCTTCCAAAAGGAGGAATGAGGAAAGCACCATACAGTATGGACTTGAAGGAACGCTTAATCTATGCACAAGGGGCATAGAAACAGTAAGTTGAAAAATAATTGCATGAAATAAGGTAAAAGTCAAGAAAGAAAGTAGTAGGTGCTGAAAAGAGGACAGCAGTGAACCACAAAAAGATGGTCCTCAAACAAAACAAAAAACCCATTCTTTTTCAACGAAAGGAAGGTCAACCTAACCAATTGCTCAGGACATCACCTTTCCCCCTGAGATAGCTAATTCCCATAAATACAATAGTTTTATCCCATGAGGGGAGCAGGTGTGACTCAACTGTAACTTTAAGTTGTTGTATATGTATAATTATATATAAGAAATTAGCTTTAAGTTATTTTCACAAAAGTTCACGAAACCATTTACCACCCAACAATCGTCTTTCCGCCCAACATTTACTGACGATTACTTTCTCTAGATGAGTGAATTTCTATTCCATGATAAGTCAATACAATGCAAGCTTAAGACTCCCTAGCCACTGCAAAGAATAAAGAAAACAGACCCTCATCGGCTGAAGAAAATGGAGAATCTATACACAAAGAGCGTTTGCATACAGGATAAGTAGTTATGATGAAAGAGGAAAAAAGACGAGAGAGAGCGAAGAGTGCGTGAAACAACATAGTATGCACGGAAGATAGAAGCTCAAACAGCCTATCTACAGCCGAGGAAATCCAACAGCATCCTCCATGGAGGGCTCAAATCCTCACAGCATAGGATGGACATACCCAACTTATTTGAGCCTGTCACCTACATATCTATCCTGCGCCTCCTGAACGGTCCGAGCGAGAGAGTATTCAATAAATCATCAACAGTATTTTCATATGCCGTGCCAGAGGACATTGACACAAAGCTCTTCCAAAGAATTCGATTCCGCCACCGAACAGATTTGTTTTATTACCAGTAACAGGAAACAAACGCGTGGTTAGCAAAGTTTACTTGACAGTAATATTTCATCATCAAATCGACCGTAAACGTGAAACACAAATATAGCTCTTAAGAAGGTAAGTATAAAATATTGAGGACAATACCACAGCTGCAAGTTCTAAGTATCTCCGTAAATGCAGTTGGACGAATGTAAGCCACACCAGTTAGGTAAGAGCTAGAACTTTTTATGATGACTCTCAATATTTCAGTGAGCCCTTCTTATTCCTGTCAATCTCAATATCTCAGTCAGAACTTCACGTTCTCGCCAATCACAATACCATTACAATATTCCTAGGACACATGGATATAATTGACAAGGATATAATTTACATAGCCTATAAAAGCACTCCTCATTAAGAAAGACTATCTAAGAGATTGAAGTACAAAGATTTCAAATTTGGAATTTCATCAAAAGCGAGCGTGTAGCATAAAATTATAATGTTCAATATCGAAAAACAAGAGAACAAGAAAGATTTGCTCATTAGTTCATGGACGTCGTTTCAGAACACAAATATTTGGAAGAGATTTGTTTTCCTGTTTTTCAGTGTTCTTTCAGGGGAGACTGGGTCATAACAGAGCAGCGCCCAAGCGTGGGATTTCGAGAATTTTTTCCTCATTTTACTCTAATTTAAAAGAAATGAAAAGCCGTCCCGCTGTCTCGTATTTTTAATTAATTAGCGGCGAGCCCCTGCCCTGACGTGGCACTGCAGCTGCCGCCTCTGATACGGTCGTCGCTCCCTCAGTGTTGGTCTTCCTCTACCGAGATGGTGGAGGAAGACCAACACCGAGGGAGCACCACGCTCTCTTGCTTGCTTACCACGCTCTCTCTTGCTTGCACCACGCACTCTCTTGCTTGCACCACGCACTCTCTTGCTTGCACCACGCACTCTCTTGCTTGCACCACGCACTCTTGCTTGCACCACGCGCTCTT
>JACJUY010000959.1:136833-151576 GCA_014220935.1 Platorchestia sp. MABIK | reverse complement strand
GGTCAGGTGATGTGGTAGTCAAGTGATGGTAAGCGGTCAGGTGATGTGGTAGTCAAGTGGTGGTACGCGGTCAGGTGATGTGGTAGTCACGTGGTGGTACGCGGTCAGGGGCTGTGGTAGTCAAGTGGTGGTACCTGTGCCAATCAGCGCGCAATCACCTTCAGGTACCTCACGAATTTCCAAAAACCTGATTAGGTTCATAATCTTGCTTTCTTGTATTGTTTCGCACACAAAGTGGATAAAAGACTAAAACTGGCTAGAGTTCATCACATTACGTAAGCATATTGATTTGATTTTCGTATAAATAAGTATTTTTAAGAAACGCGCACAGTCCCAGTTGCACTAGAATAAAAAACTGCCCGAATGCAAAACCGGTGAGTTGGGAAAGCCTAGCGTATATAAGCATTACGTGCGGGCTGTGACTTATAGCAATCAGCAACGGAACTTCCCAAAACTCATAGTAATCATAAGGTCTGAACAATCATAGGTCTGAACAAGTAGTGAGTGGTTTACCATACCATAAATCATACCGTAGTGCATCGGTATGAACTCACGCAAAACAACTCAGATTTACCCCTATCATCCACAACATAATCAATATCGTCCTACGATGTCTTCTCAGGGGATACAACTTTCATACCCATGGAAATAATCGGTCCCAGCTGAAAATTAGGTAGGATTCACTTTTGTTAAAAGAAAACTGGTTTCCGGTCATCACGGATCTGTTTTTCCGGTTCGCTGCTGTCTTCTTGTTCATTAGTCTCTTCCATTATCTTTTGCAACTTTTATCGTGTTCGATAAACTAACTTAAAAACTTGTTTCTATTCGCAGAACTCTTGTGGGAATGCACGTTGAGAATGAATTCCCCTTTCCCTTTATGTCCTAACAAACATTTGCCGCCCTCTTTCAGCGCTTTGGAACACCTTTGCTGTGGTTATGGAGGCTTGAACTAACAGCTTAGACTATTAGTTAGTTTAAGCCTCCCTATCTGCAACAAATGCGATCCAAACAGAGGAAGAAGAAAGGCATCATTTAGAATGGAGTTGAGGAACGTGGAATCTATGCAGAAAGGGCATAGAAAAAGTAAGTTGAGAAAGAAGTTCATGAAACAAGATCAAAGTTGAAGAAGAAAGTAGTAGGTGCTGAAGAACAGAACAGCAGTGAAGCGAAAAAAAGTGGTCATTTAGAATGGAGTTGAGGAACGTGGAATCTATGCAGAAATGGCATAGAAAAAGTAAGTTGAGAAAGAAGTTCATGCAACAAGATCAAAGTTGAAGAAGAAAGTAGTAGGTGCTGAAGAACAGAACAGCAGTGAAGCGAAAAAAAGTGGTCCTTAACATAACAAAAATAGTTCATTTTAACAAAAAGAAGGCTTACCTAACTCTCACCTCGGCCCCTCACATTTTCCTCCTCGGAGCGCTAATTCCCATAGATGCAATGATTGTATCTCCCTGAGGGACTTGAACTAAGATATAATACAAAACAATCATTCTCGCCTGTGCAAAATTAAAAATGCGAATTATGACTATCTTCGGTAGAGAAACGTACGAGAATATTATTTCACTTTTCATATGCTTTGCAACGGAATTCAAGAAACACTTTTGGACGAAGTAATATAATGTGTTATTTTTCGTGATGAAGATGGTTTGGATTTTGTAAATCGCGGAACTGCGAAACAACTCGGACGAAGTGTCGGTTTTTAATTTTTATTTCTAAGAAAAGTCTTACTGCAGTAACATATGAGCGTTATTGGTTGGCTTGAAACTCTTACTGATGATAGAAACCGGAGAATAACGGTAATGTAAACGTCTCTCGGACGTCCACTGGCCTTGCACTGTGCCTGGATAGATGCACAACCCAATTATGCTACTGGCTCGATTGGACGTGGATAATCTGGGACTGAATTAATGTTCCTCAGCTTGAGTGGTGTTAAGGCATGGAATTTATCAAATTGATTGATATTTATCGTAGCTTTCAATCAAAGCCTTCGCTTAATTGGCGAGTATTGATTAACGCTGGGGAACTGAGGGCAATTAATAATCCATTCGAACACTAAATTATTTGATTGTTATTGAGTCTGTTTTCTGGGTGTATTAAAAATATTTCAGACGAAATTATTATATTGTAATTATCCTTCGAGCTCCAAATTTCACTATAGATGCTTCATGGTACAATGTTAGCTGCTCTCGTATTTGAAATATTTCTCCTATCCGTACCCTTATCGTAGATCATCAAAAAAAATAGTTCATCTCTATCGGAAAAGTATAACCAACGACCCATTAAAGGCGATCTATTTTTATGGTTCTGCACCACAGCTTCAAATTCCGCGCAATAATTAAGGCTATAAAAAGTGTACAGTGAGAGTTATTCACATTGAAGTGGACGATGGCTTGTCAAGAATTTTAGCTTGATAAGAGGGCGGTGCAAAAGAGTATGCTTTTCTGAATAAATTCGTTTGAACACGTTCACCGCGTTTTGCAGTTGCTTCGGTTGGTTTGGTTAGGTTGTGAGTAGGAGAATTTGGAAATCGATTTTATTGTTGGAATACATTTTATCTGTCCTATGAAATATGAAAAATACAATTCCGTAATAACATTTCACCTCGTATGATCACATTTATTTCTTAAAAAGGTCGCGAAACAGATGAAATGTCATTCATTTAAACCGATACATGAATGGACAGTTTACCTATTGGTACACGTTTAGCAAAATACGCAGAGAACGTATTAAAACAATTTTCAGAATAACAATATCGCAAAGTTGATTTTACAAAAGAATTGCTCAGAAGAATTTCGCTATCACAAAAACAGTGAAACAGTTTGATCACTTCAAAAATGTCGCTCTACTATTAAAAGATTAAATGTTGGATTAAGCCTCTTCTAACCGCAACAAAAGCGTTCCAAGGAGAAAAGGAACTATTTAGTCTGGAGTTGAGAGAACGCGGAAACTATGCAATAGGTGCATGAAAGCAGTAAGTTGTGAAAGAAGTTCATAAAACAAGACAAAAGCTGGACTCCGAAACGTTTTCCAATTAAATATGATTAAGTTCCTTGGAGTTTTCTTCGTTATTAAGTTTCTAAGATACAAGTTAAAGTGGGAAGAACTCAACCATTACAAAGCACTAGCCCATAGAAGTGGATCAGAAAATTTCGAATTGAATATTGAAGGTCAACTGGAGCCTCAATCAGCACAACTTCAGCGTTAATTTAGTCTATTTTTAAAAGGTCTTATTCATACACGTAATTTGAAAAAACGGCGTTTTGTGAGGCCATTATGATCATCGTAGAGTACTGTACGATGGTAATTTATTTTTCAACACTGGGCATAATTAGTCAGCCATCGGTTGTGGTCCTGAGGACACTTTGTCTCTGCGGTGCATCATTCCTTATTCTCGTCCGTAATTATTAAGGTTTCATTAATGCCAGAGCGATGAGATCCTACTCAGGTGGTGAGCGCAACTTTATGGTGGGGAAAATGTCAGAAAATTTTGAGATTGTCAATAGAACCACAGCATAAACTACCGGATTGTCTAGAGTGTGCAATTCAGAGGCAAGTATACCTGAACGTTCCCCGCGTGATGGACCACATGTGTACCAACAGGTACATTGCTCATCAACGTACCGGTATAAATGCACTACATCTTATGCTTTACGAAATTTTTTAAAAACAGTTGTTATCACACGAGGAGAAATATTATCGTACAATTGCATTTTTCAGATTCATTAGAAAGAAATTAAAATTTATTCGAGCTTGAAAATTGATTTCCCCATTCTACTACTTACAACCTGACCTAACTAACTGTTAACAGTGGTGGAAACGCGGTGAACGTGTTAAGCGATGCAACTTAGCTACTTTCGCGTATTACTACGGTATGTCCACTTAGATTTCCAGTATTATCACCAAATTAATCCCAAACAGTTTTCACTTCCGTAGAAAAGACTTAATAAAATTAAGAACCTTGTAAGAAGTTCACTGATGTTCGACAAAAGAAAAATCATCGCTACCCTCGGGATACGTCCGCCAAGCACAACCGGTCCAATACGAGCGGAAACGTCACCGTTGTCGCCAATATATTCTGCCCCGCATTTTTGTTTACGTCACACATTGCAAACTCAGACGCTTGCACACGTCTAATGAAATGAAAGTTAATGAATTTTGTGGTGCTAGAAGAAGTGATTGACCATAGTAACATCCAAAATCCTCACACACACTCGAGTCACTCAACATCGAAGAAGCTTCTGTAAATGGCGTCAAGTCTCATGAAAATCTTGCACAGCAAGCTTGCTTTCACCAACCCTCACGTAATACAGATTTATCCAGACAAAAATGTTGCTTGTCATTTTCCGGGCTGGTAAGTTCCAGCGGTAGCCACAATACAAGGGCTGAGAGAGGCAAGAGTTTTCGGTCACACTTTGTGGTGACGCGTGTCCATGCGCCGCTTTGTTGGCCGGACTGCAGAGGTGGCGGCCGAGGCTACAAAAGTGCTCAGCCGGAGTAGGTGCAGATCTAAAGTGCGAGTGTGTGCTGTACGCTGCATGTGTTGGATTCTTTAGGATTTGTATCCATGGAACTCGAAGATAAAGCGTTGTGTGTAATAAAAGCAAGTTTAGTTTAGACAATAACATTTTAGATTAAATAAAGTAGGGCTTATGGAGTAGTTTCATGGAGATGACATGCACAGATTTTTCATGGCAAATATTGATTTTTTAACACTGGGTATTATCCATGAGTTGGTCTATCCTCAACACCTCCTGTCGTTTTCCATGACCGATATTTTAAGCCATCATCCGTGAGTTATAAAAGGGCGTTTGGATGGTGGAATCTGTTTCTGAAAACGGACTTGTTGAAAAACGCACAAATAATTTTAAGCAGACGAAATAAACTGGCTCCGCAAGAAATTCAGGGGTGCATTCACCTCACGAATAAACTGGGCGGAATTTGACCAGTTAATTTTCACTTACCATTCAGAAATTATTAAAACAAATACCCTTGAACTCTTTTTTCCACGACTAAATAAACGTACTGTAAATTAAGCAATTTACTGCACTGCCATCCAAACCTGATTTCAATCGGGTGAAAGGTTTCTTGGAAGAACAAAAAGAATAGAAAGTCATTTTTGGAATCTCCTCAAAAATTTACAGAGGGTTCTGAGGGTGTACGGACGAGTTGGTACAAATACAAGGACCAGTTGCAACACCTGGTCTAACTGAAGACCAGCAACGTCCGATGACGCGGTTTTCTGCCGTTATCGCTGTCTGTCCATGGGTTCTCTCGGAGCGCCATTGTCTACCAGGACAATAGCTTCAGCATTTACGAGCGCTGCTTGCCGTATTTCGCCATTCTCGAGGATCTTCCAATTGCGTTTGCTCTGCCTTTGCGGATGTGCATTATTCTTTGACATAAAATATGGACAATTGAACTGCAAGCCTCACTTGTGGTCTTCGACGAAGCTCGTTATTGGTGTAGCGTTCTGCGAGGTTTGTTCATGTCGTATTTTTGTCTTCTCTTTAATTGCAAACTAGATTAAGTGAGCTGCGTTCCTGTGAAAGATTTTCGTCTGTGGGGATAACCTGGCGTTAAAAAAAACAAGCGCTTACGACTTATTAAAATTTAAGGAAGCCAATTGATCAATTTTTCTCAATCTAGTGTTTAGACTCTTCAAAAATGAGTAAAGAATCATATTGCTGGAGTTTTCTCGCTTTTCCCTGATGCAGGCAGGAGTTGTTCCATCACAGCGATACTGAAAGATTTTCAAGGCGTGTTAAGCAGAAGAAATAATGTTAGCTGCCCATAGTCTGCTTCGACCTCCTTGCAAACTCGAACATTCAGTTACAGAATTTGTCAACGGTGATCAGAAGTCATGCAAATTTCCAGTTCATTTTAAATCTCATCGCCACCAGGAGGTTCAATTATTGAGACCAAAAAATCTCGGAAAACCTGATTCAAAGAAGTTTAGTTCTTGCCAAAATTCATTCCAAAAAGCGGGAAAAGTATAACAGTAGATGCACTCCAGTCATGATGAACATGCACTACTATCGACAACTTCAACCTGAACTTTCAAACCGCAAACCTTTAGCCGAACAAAACCTGATCGAGCAGAAAATTTCCCAGCATTTTTGCGAGGTTTTCAAAGAAGAGTTTGCAGACTGAAGCCAGTAAACGAAACAGAGGAAGGGCAAAGAGGTAATTTTCCATTTGTCCTTTGATGTGGTAAGCTGATCAAGCCCTCGCTTTGAGGGCTGGGTAAGCTCCGCACTCATGTTTCAAAAGCGACGGAATTTCAGTATCCTGGCGAACTTACAAGAAAATAACATCGAAAAAATGAAACGGAAATTTACGATTTTGAAATCGAGGGCTTTTTATTTTAACCGAAGACACTTTTTGAAACCCAAGGGACCTTTTTACTTTCTGAGAGAAATCTTGTTTGATATTTTTGTAAAAATAGTGAGCTTCACACACGGTATTTTATTCATATAAACCTGGTGATCCGAATCCAACTGTGCGTGAATACAAAGACCCCATCGTTGAATTTGTATCAGATTTTGATACTTAAGTGAAAGAACTCTGCAATTAGATGAAAACTCTAGTACACAATAATTTCAAGGGCGATGTTACTCTATCTTTCCGATGCAGGGAACAATACATCGCAGATCCATGAGCTTAGGGTAGCAAATTCTGATATATATTTCAAATGTATTTTATAATTCAAGATTCAATGCACCCTTGCTTTCAACTACAGTGGTCATCGCAATGGAAGTTTCTTGATGATGCGTCATGAATTTTAAAGAAGAATTAGATACCATCACCGAACGAGTCTGATGTCAGTAAAATAGTACTGGCTCAGCCCACAACCGCCAATAAAAAAGGCAAGCTAAATTTGATGCAAACGCTAAGAAAGAAACTGCAAAACACTCCTTCAATTATCAAGCTCCTACAGTGTTTTTATTTTTGTTTTTATCCTCAAACACTATCTTCCGTTTCCGCTCACTTAGGCGATTATCTTACGAAACTCGGTGACATTCAAGCCTAGGTGGGACCACATGAGCTCAAAATCTCGGTATTTCAGTTGACACAGCTAGATACGATGGAATGAAAAAGCGTAAGATAAGATTAGATGTTAGTTTAAGCCTCCCTGTTCGCAACAAAGGCGTTCCAAAGAGAGGAAAAAGGAAGGCATTGCTTAGTTTGGACTTTATGAAACATAAAATATATGCCCAAGGAAATTTGAAACACTGAGTTGAGAAAGAAGTTCATGAAACAAGATGTTAGTTGAGGAAGAAAGTGGTAGGTGTTGCAATACAGGATGGCAGTGAGCCTAAAAAAGACGGTCCGGTCCATAACAAAACAAAAAAAGACTTTTTTATTTAAAAAAAAGAAAGCCCACCTAACTTTTAGCTCGGGACCTCACATGTAACCAAAGGAGTGCTAATTTCAGTAAATACAATAGTTGTTTTCCCTATGGGGAAGAAATCGTAACCATTACGACGAGATCAACAGGCAAAATGAGCACAATAATTGGTTTAGATAAATTAGGTTAGCTTCCCTACCCACAACAAAGGCACTTCAAGGAGAGGAAGAAGGTGGGCACCATTTAGTAGGGAGCTTAGGGAACGGGGAATCCATGCTCAAAGTGTGTTCCTTCACAAGACGTAGTACGTAATGAAACAGCAACTTAAGAGAGAAGTTCATGAAACGAGACCAAAGTGAAAGAAAATGGTCAGAGGTTCTGAAAAAATAGCAGAGATGGAAAAAAGAGACAGCAGAGAGCCGACAAAAGAAGATCTGTGCCAAAACAAAACCTAGTCCTATTTCAAAAAAAGAAGGCCAATCGAATCTCTAACTCAGGGCCTCTCATCTCCCCCTATGGAAGCACTAATTCCCGCAAATAATTTAGTTGCATCTCCCTGAGGGGTCACGATGGTAGACTGCAAGGTTTTGGAGGTTAGAAAGGTTCATCCTGTTGCAAAATGACTCCCAACAATGTCTTGTTCCAGAGATGCACCCGAAGATTTTTGACTTGACTGAAGCCCTCGTCTGAAGCCCCGACTGAAGTGCTCATTCAAAGCCAGAATTCAGTCGCATGAGAACGATGAAGAAAAAAATTCTGAGAAATAAAATTGAATAAAAATCGGAACTTTAAAAATGAAGCAAAAGCCATTTCTAGTTTTGGTAATAATAACATAGAACACGTACCGAGGCACAACTCGTGCTGACTAGAATTGATGTTTTCAGTATTCAGTTAATGCGAAAAGTTCAGTTCTTAGAAAGAAAGTTCAGGAATCCAACTCATTTTCCCCGAAAAACTTTTGTAACTTATTTTAAATAGTTTGTCTTACATGTTGAGCGAAAACTTGTTGAGCGAAAAAAAAAATGATTCATGCATATTTACAAACAGTTAGCGACGACATTATTCAAACTCCCACCAACGCTTAGTAGTGAATTACTTCATTTTGTTTCATAGTTAGCATAATTACAAATTATTTGCATGTTAATAAGTACACCAGAAAGAATTTAAAGCTGTTTTCAGTTGGACGGACTTTGCAGTAGTTAAAATTTGTATTCGATAAAGTTATGCAAAAATCATGCGACAGCAGTATTCGCCACGCAAAATATTGAACGTTTGGAAAGGAACGTTTCATGCGATTATAAAGAATTTGCATTTTATCTAGCGCGCAGACATCATTGGATATTTTTTTAGCTGAGTATTGTAAAAAATTCAAGCACGAGCCTACCAGGGTACAATCTGCATAATGCTTTAGTGTATGTATCACTGAAGCAGGTACACAACAATGAGCATAATCATTGTCGTCATACATGTTTTGACGGAGTGCAGCGGAGTGAAGGCATAAAAGTACAGACTTAAGTAGCGGCCAAGATTATAGATTATTAGATTATTAGATAGTTTAAGCCTCCCTATCCGTCACAAAGGCGATCCAAGAAGAGGAAGGAGCAAGGCACCATTTACTATGGAGTTAATTAAGGGGACGCGGAATCTATGCAGAACGGGCATAGAAAAAGTAAGTTGAGAAAGAAGATTAAGAAACAAGATCTAAGTCGAAGAAGGAAGTAGTAGGTGCTGAAAAACAGGACAGCAGTGAACCGAAAAAAGATATTCCCTTAACATTACAAAAACATCTTACTTCAACAAAAAGAAAACCTACCTAATACTCAGCTCAGGCCCAAGTAGAGGCCAAAGATTATTGACTCACACGTCAGGTGCTGGTTGCGGGATTGGTATACAGCGCTTATTCCTCCCCGGACCTGCAGTACAATGCGTCACCAAGAAGCTCTAAGAACTGGACACGACCACCTGAGCGTCAAAGAGCGTTGATATTTCATTAATGCTACGCGTAAACAAAAGCGTAAAACAAAGCGTTTAATAAAAAGACCTTGCTAAAGATGAGGACACGCCGGGTAGGGGCCTGTTTTGTGCCCATTTTAACTTACAGTTTAGTTTAATTTAATTTTAACGCTTGTTTTTGGCAGGAACTTTGATCTAGTCCACTTATCTAGTGAAATGTAGGTTATTTAACTCTCCAATTTCTGTGTCTTCTGTTCTGGGAATGTGTTCCCAATTCATTGTTTTCTGATTTGACTTAATCTGAACTTTGCCACTGAAAACTTAATATTTCATGAAAGAAAGTTGTCGAAGTTTGTGTATACTTCTGCTTTATCGAATGGAAGTAATTGATTTGATTCAATAACTTTTTTAATTCATTTGGAGATTAACATTCTCGGGGTGAAGAATGCAACAATTAGGGTGGATGGCTCTTGTGTATTGTATACCAAGATTTGAAAGCCCCCAACTCCAAGCGTTGTAGTTCGAGAGCACTGTTAATATACGCGAAACTCCGTCTAACCTTTACATTTAACAATAATGATTCAATGATTCAATTAGACGTAAGTTTGAAGCCTCCCTAACCGAAACAAAGGCGTTCCAGACAGAGGAAGGAGGATGACCTCATTTAGTATTGAGTTGAGGGAACTCAAAATCTATGTACAGGGTGCCGACTATGCAATACACAAACAGGAAAAACAATACAAGAATAAACAAGATAAAGTCAGCACTCAAAATGAGGCAATCGACATGTATGATTTCACCATGAAATTTGAGATGGTTCCATTTTTTTGACCGCCTTACGTGTTATTTGCGCCCTTAATTTTGAACTAATCGAATTCTTAGCTGCTCTGAACACATATTTACTCAACAGTTTGGCTGCTCTGAACACTGAATTTTTGAACATTTATACTGAATTTTTGGCTGCTCAGAAAACGCATTTACTCAACAGTTTTCTACGCCAACTGAAAACATGAAAACAGGAATGGAAAATTAGATTGAATGAGAGAAGCTCGGCAGGCGGACTGTTTCCATTACGGAAACATTCAAACCCTCACTGGATGGAAGTGCTGCTACCATAAAAAGGTAACGTGACTTTATTTGAATGAATGAGCAATAATAAAAAAATGAAAATCTCTAAAAGCTTGAAAGCTATTCATTGAGGTTTGTTTCCACATAACGTTTTCTGACGTCAACTTATTAAATGAATGATACATTTCTTTATTCAAATCAACCCACGAGCGAAGACAGCATTATCCTCATTTCAATTTATGCTTGAAAAAAATATAGAACAGCTACTCCAGTAAAGTTGAAAATATGTCCACTGTACCTAATTTTTGCGCTAAATAATTTCCCTAACGCGCTCTTTTTATCAAGGTAAGTCGTCTTCGGAGGCGCATTCCGGACCAAAATAGTTAAGTTGGGAAATAAATTCCTGCGGTGCGGAAAAAGCGCTGGCGCCGGGCAAGAATTGTGGCTCCTGAAATGCTCGCGGAAAATTCTGCGCCGCATCAGCGATCTCGTAAAGAAGCTGAGGTTGATTCCTTGTTATCTTTTTCCCTAAAATGCTGCAACAATGAGAACTATTTTCCAGTGCATACACAACAAGCGGTCGCAGTAAAACGGGAAAGCAGGTATAGAAGCTACCACGGCGAGAGATGTTTTTATAAAACCAGGCGTGAAATACATCTCATTGAAATGTTCAGGAATAATTATAGAGATTCTCTGACAACTCTTACCTTTGAGAAGGACATGGATTTAAAATGAACAAAGTCATTTTCAAGTACTTCAACTTGCTTGCGTAAAGATCGTGTAGAAAGGAGGAAAGGGCAAATTCATAGGAGTGTACACACTAAATAAAAAGAACAGAGTAAGTGAAAGGGAATCAAAATGCTACTGTGCGGTTAGCAAGGGCTTCTGAACATCATCTCGAGTATGCAATACGGTGCAGTTCGTGGTTAATTGATTAATTAATTGTAAGTTCGTTTCAGCCTCCCCTACCCCAGCAAAGATGCTCAAAGCGAAGGATGAAGGGTCCATTTAGCATGGAGTTAAGCGAACGCGGAATCAATGATCTTCCCTTTCTGGAATTGACTCGAACCCTCGAACCTTCAAATGCATTAACTACTTTTGACCTGAACCCTCATGAATTCGTGACCAGCTAATGATATTCATAGCTGGAATAACAGGATTAAATTAGAATTGATACCTAAGTTTGAACCTTCAAAACCACAAGAAAGGTGTTCCAAAGAGTGGATGGAGGAAGGCGTAAATTAGCATGGAGTTTAGACATTATTAGATTATTGGTCAGTTTAAGCCTCCCTCTCCACCTCAAAGGCGATCCAAAGAGAGGAAGGAGGAGGCACCATTTAGTATGGAGTAAAGGGAACGCGGAATCAATGCAGAACGAGCACAGAAACAGTAAGTTAAGAAAGAAGATTATGAAACAAAATCAACATTAAAGAAGAAACTAGTAAGTGCTGAAAAACAGGACAGCAGTGAACCGAAAAAAGCTGGTCCTTAACGCAACAAAAGAATGCCTACCTAACAAAAAGAAGGCCTACCTAACTCTCAGCCGGAGACTTCCCATTTCCTCCCCGGGAGTGCTAATTCCCAGAGATGCAATAACTGAATAGCTTAAGGGAGAAGTTCATGGAATAGGATGAAAATTGAAGAAGAAAGGAGGAAGTGCTGAAAAACATGACTCAAGTAAACAGAAATAAAAGATCCGTAACTAAACAATACCTATAATATGTTTAAACAAAAAATAAAGTCAATCTAACCCTTAGCACAAGGTAATACGTTTTCTCTCACTGGGAGCGATAATTCACATAGATGCAATAGGTGTATCCCTGTGGAGCTGAAACACCAGAAACAACTAGCGATCGCTAAATGAAATTGATAGGCATGCAAAATCACCTGAAGCCTTAAGATCTCAAAGTAGTCGTGCATAATCTTAATTCCGTACGTGTCTGGAAGAAATGTTTGAGATTTTTACTCTGAATTGGGCGTCATTTTAGTGCGCTGTTCTATATGAATGATTTTTTCTAGTATTTTCTTTTCTTAGAAAAATTAGCGTTCAATTTAAACGAAAATATTGCATAACCACAACTATCTGTGTCAATTCTTTGATGATCCTTTGTCCATATCTTTCCGTTTTACGTAGTTCAAAGGTGTTCAAAAATTTTCACCCGTTTTAAATCATGGTATCACGTAGCTCTTTCGAACGACTAACATATATTTCAGAAATTGTAACCAAACCAGGTAATTTATTTAATGGGCGTGCTCTTAATTAAATGAACGCATAATGAGAAAATTCAAAATATTTTTTCCAATTCAACAAAATTTACTCCTATTTCTGGATGAGTTTGAAAATAAACTAAGCACAAAATTCTCTTGGGTAGGTGAAAAACTCGAAATGATTTCAGAGTGAACGTTGCGAACAGCCGACGTCCTTCGATAGTGGGCCTGGTATACTTTACCTACCAAATAAACCAAGCCCACTTCTGAATTATCTTTCCTATTTTTGCGCATTTTCACAACGTCCAATTATCGCGCAACCAATCCCACTTATGCACTTCGCCCCTGTTCTTAACGAGTCTCCTGCAGGGGCGGTCACTGAGGGGATTTTCATAATTCTGCTGACCGACCTGCAGTCATTTGCTTAATTTTTATAAATGCTTAATGATCGCTAGATGAAAACACGATCCAGTTCATGTTCGATATTCTCAAAATTGCTTACTGCAACTGACTTTAAATTTGAATTGAATATTGATATTCAGTTTATCCGATCGCAGTTAACGTGTTAATCTGCTAGCTGTCAATGATGACACTGTCTGCAGCTCCTTGGTATTCGTTGAGTGTATGTATGAAGGATCATGATTATGCTGATGGTTTTTGTACGGTTTTTCTAACATTGACTGGTATCGACTTATATTGTGCGAGAACGACCATTGGAATATTTTCTTTAATACTTTACTTTCTAGTTCAACTTCCTTAGTTATAGGTTTAAGAAGAAAGTATTTTCAATCTATTTAGGAGCTCACTGTTTTTAAGTAGCCTTTTGTTGTCAATAGATCCCTTTTCAAGCAAAGAGATGGTTTTAAATGGGCTTGCTTTTTTGGCCCTACAATTGCAAACATTTCTGTAAATCTTCGTGAAAATATTTGACTGCAAAAATTATTCTGTGAGGTTTCGTTTAAATTTAAATTTTTAAATTTAAATTTAAATTTAAACATTTAAATTTAAACGCTGACAACATCTTCGCTTTTCCTCAACGAGAACCTGACCTGCATTGGTTCCTTTTATATTCATGTGTCCAACACCCTAATATTAAATTTCTCTGAGTCTGAAGAAGTCAATCGCTTACATTCCATTGATTTTTTCATAATGGTTACCGATTTAAAAATAAATATTACACCTCTGTTACTGGAAACAATCTTTCACCAGTCTAATCGCTTTTCCCTTTTTATTCAAAATTTGTGGAAATGAATAATATATCTACGCTTCATTCGCGTCATTACGAAGTATGATCCAATTATCTCATAATTTTAACTACAAATTCATAAAAAAAAATTAGCATCGGCTTGTACCGCAACAACACCTCGAAGATTAGATTAGATTAGATTATTAGTTAGTTTAAGCCTCCCTATCCGCAACAAATGCGATCCAAAGAGAGGAAGATAAAAGGCACCATTTAGTATGGAGTTCAAAGGGAACGCGGAATCTATGCAGAAAAGGCATAGAAACAGTAAGAAAGAAAGAAGTTCATGAAACAAAATCAAAGTTGAAGAAGAAAGTAGTAGGTGCTGAAAAACAGGACAGCAGTGAACCGAACAAAAGATGGTCTTTAACATAACAAAAACCTTTTATTTTAACAAAAAGAAGGCTAACCTAACTCTGAGCTCGGGCCCTCACATTTTCCCCCTGGGAGAACAACACCTAGAAATGTTTGGAAATGCTAGCCTCAGAAATCCGACAGGGTCTCGTAGGACGGTTAATCTTCAATGAACACTAATAGAAATTACTTCAAGTGTGTGTCAAAGAGGGATGTACGCTTTGTCAAAATGGAAGTAAATTATCGCTAAGGAGCTGACACGAACGATCAGTATTCGTCAAACCGGATTGTATATATAGTTAGTGAACTGTCGCCACGATCGACACATGACTACACAATTATTGCCAGTAAGATGACTGTACAATTACTGCGAGTAAGCTGACGGTACAATTACAGCCAGTAAGCTAAGCTGACTATACAATGACTGGCAGCAAGATGACTATCAGATCAACACCTGACAACACAATTACTGCCAGTAAGTTAACTGTACAGTTACTACCATTAAGCTAACTGTACAATAACTGCTAGTAAGATGACTATACAATTACTGCCAGCAAGATGACTATACA
>JACJUY010000959.1:104625-122284 GCA_014220935.1 Platorchestia sp. MABIK | reverse complement strand
CTTGAACTCATGTGAGGCACGCTAATTTGACTCTGTTTGATAATCGCAGTTAACAAATGGGTGCAAATAAACACTCAAAAAACAAAACACGGCAAGTCATCGTTCAATCAGATACCATTTGCAAGAAGCAATCAAGTTCAATCAAGAAAATGCGATCGTTCAATATCTCATTTTGAGCAGAAATCGTAACTTGAAATTGGTTTCGAATAAACTTATCAGAGTCTGTCGAATTGCATAAATCTTGTTGAAATAAAATCATGCTTACTCTAAATCAGACAAATAAAAAATTTTTATTTATTGCAAGCTGACTGTATTGAGGCTCTATTTCGTTTCAACTCTCCCACTCTTGTTCGTTGTATAAGTGCTTTTAACGATGATACATGTGTCTATCTATATCGTTAAAAAGAACTTACGACTATAAGTATATACGTATGTATATCGTTAAAAAGAACTTAGAAACTGTGAAGAGAAGGCGGGCTGACACGAAAGAGAGGCTCAATACAGTCCGCTTGCAATTCCCTGTACGTGTTCATCAGGACACGCCAGAAGAATAACAAGCTCAGGCTCTAATGAGGGCTCGCAACGATGGAAGTCTGGTGTTGCCAGCGCAAGAGCGGCTCAATTAAATGTAATGCCAGATTTGGAGTCGGAGACACCGCCTCTCCATTTGCCGCCGGGACTCATGAGAGCGATTTGTAAGGGACAGGGCGGGTGTTGCGACCCCGTCTTGCTGCTGGTCAAAATCTCAAGGGAAGGAATGGTAATAAATGATAAAAACACAACCATTCTCAGAATATTGTGTCTGAGAAATCTCAGAAACGCTCCAACATCCACCGCATTAACAACTCGCATACGCTTTCCTACGGAGCACCACTTTTTTATCAATCTTTAATTTGTTTATTCTTCGAAGCAGCCCTCAAGATAAGCGTTTTTAGCTAATTTCGCCCGTGACCTGTACTTCGGATCACTGCGCTGGACGTTATGGAGAGGGCAAGTAGCTGACGGCTCTGGTGTGATGACGAGCGCCACGGTGGTCTCTCTCGGCTCTGCGATGCTTCGCACCCAGCTACCTCCTATTTTCTCAACGACGGAGTCGACCCTGATAGGCAGCCAGTGCCACTTACTGCAGTCCAGCGCTCCAGCGGCCGGCGGCCTGTCATCGACCGTCTCTTCTACACCGTCATCATGTGGACTTCAAGGGATCCTTTAGTGAGCGTAGGTTTGTTGATAAGTAGGTGCATTTGTCCCAAACGTTCCTCACTTGCCTTCATAAGGCTGTAGTTTCCCGTTCTCGAACCGTACTCTCAAAATTAAGCCGTGGCTTCACAACGTAAATTTAAATGTAGGGTGCACTGCCTGATCTGTTAATTAACTCAGAAACTTTACAACTTTGTTCTATTCTTGGCAGCTTTCCATCCTACCACCATCAAATTAGTTACGCGCCATATAATTTTTCTCAACAGGTCACGGTTTTTGTCAAAATTGATGTGGGCGTTCGTCGGGTGCACCAACTTCCGACTTCCTTCTTACTCAAGAAGTCTCCGACGTGCCTCTGTATTTAGACGACTTTTGCTATTTATTTTGTTTTCATGCAATGCAAACATTAAAATAATTACCAGCATTGGGTCATCCTTACCCCCACTCTGTTTTTCAATTATACGACAGGTCTTGCTGCTGGTCAATCTCTGAAGTAAGAAATGGTTATAAATGATATAAACTGTTAACAGTAGGAGATGCTGAACAATAGGTGGGAGTAGCGATCTAGTCTTGCTGAAAGTCAAAATAAGAATTTAGATGTAGGGAATGATAATAAAAGTTGTAAATTATTAACAGTGCGAGATGTTAAACAAGATTACGAACGAACATTCGTTTCAGAGACTGTCTGATTATATTATTTAAAGCAAGTTGTCCAACTGTGCCCAAATCCAACTTTCCAGGTAAAGGAATAGGGTTTGAATACAATTATGATGTCGGTGCATCTCGCTGCCGCAATTGACGTTAAAGTATTTTGTGTTTCTGCCGACGTTAGAGAATCGAAAATACCAGTTTAAGATAATATTATGTTAGGAGGACAGCATCCAAGTTGTCGACGTTCATCACGTGCAAAGCAAAGCTTCGAGAAATTAGGATATAGTAGCAGACCATAATTATTCATGAAAATAATTAAACTGGAATGAAATAAAAACCGTGGATTTATTAACACTGTTTTGATCTAGGAGTATTATATGCAGCAAATATCGGAATAAACTGAAACATAGTAGAAAAATTGCTTCTATGTATTTTTGGCAAACCATTCAGTTTACCAGGACTCGAACCCGGTCCCAGTGTATCCCAGTGTATAGAATGGATTTTTGTAGTTATTTTTAGCTTATGAGAAAATACTTTTAGTTCTGAAAAATAGAAGCAGGGATGTTATTCCTGAATGTACAGATCAGCTTCGGTGCATAGCTGTCAAATATTATTATTATAACTTTTCTCCTAAAAAGATTTTTTCGTCTTGTATTTCTAAGTCTGAAATACAATTATTGAAACAATTTGGTAAAAATAAGGATATCATTGTTTCTCGACGAGACAAAGGTCGTGGTGTGGTCATAGTTGACAAAAACAAATGTATTGAAAGCATTACGGCTATCATCTCTGACGGGTC
The DNA here is from genome assembly GCA_014220935.1 of Platorchestia sp. MABIK. NCBI lineage: Eukaryota > Metazoa > Arthropoda > Malacostraca > Amphipoda > Talitridae > Platorchestia > Platorchestia sp. MABIK. The sequence continues at coordinate 119,637 of JACJUY010000959.1, read as the reverse complement.
TAAGTTTAAATTGAAATTAGAGCCGATTCACAGTTATGTACTTAGAAGAGAGGACAAAATAAATAGTTTTCTACGTTAACTAAAAGAATTAAAAATGTCGGATAATAATTACAGTAAAATTTTGGTTTCGGGTTCGGGTCCTGGTAAACTGTTTGGTTTGTCAAAATTAAATTTAAGCAATTTTTCTACTATGTATTGATCTATTCGCCTGGCCGAAACTCCAAGCTATACTTAGGATGCTTACCACCTCTCTGTCAGTAAAGAAAGGATGAAGGCTCAAACTCATGCCGTTGTTTCGCTTCCCATGCTCTTCAACAGTGCATATTTATTTTAAAGTTCTCTAAATTACCTCAATTGGCAATAAAATACTTTCATGATTTCCACCATTGTCGTCTATTTTGTGAGTTTATGAATAATATTCATGGGCTGCGTGAAGCTCTCAAAGGTATATAGTCTAAAATATTCAAATGGCCGGTTTCTAAACAATATAGCTTGTCTGGTTAAATGTGCAAATGTTTTCGTTGCGATTTCAATAAAATACGCTCAGCTAACGAACAGGCTGACGTTAAAGTGATAAAGAACGGCACGAAATCGGTACAGTAAAATACATAAAAACCGGAAAACTTATTCATGAAAGACTTGTTCATATTGTTTGCTCATGATAGATTACTGCTACTGCTACTACACAGCTACTTATTGAATGGATTTTTACAATCAAGCGTCTCAGAGGATCTTGTCAGTAGCAATTAGTTATTCATAAATTTTGGACAATGAATAGTAAAATAGGCAGGCACTGCACAGATAATTATTGTTAGGTTGAATTCTAACTAATTTTCGCTGCTGATCCATGAGAAAAATATTCAGGAAACGTAGAAATTTATTGATGAAACGCAGTAATTTCCATCCGATTAGTCTTTTTTTATAGTGGACAAAAGTGAGGTCTACCAATCAGGTAGACCTCACCTCCTTAAATATTTCCGGTAGACCGAAAATATTTTATGTGGTCAGCGAATCCTGGTGTTTAAAAGCACTCGCTTTACTTTTGAAATGGCTGAGGGTTCGTAACTGCACAATGGACGCCTTCGTTTCTTCCGTGGGGAAAAGATGGGAATTGAAACATTGTCACGTGCGAGTACCGCTTTAGGAAGTTTTTCTTCAATATTGGACCTAGAGCAATGAAATATGGTATACTGATAATAAATGCACTTGGAAGAGCAATGAAATATGGTATACTGTTAATAAATGCACTTGGAAATCATTTGTATTTTACAAAATAATGTGATTTTCCCCATTGAAAACGAGATATTCATAGAAAACGAGATTTTTTTACAAAATGCATCTTCCGTGACAGTTTTTGAACACAAGTGATGACTTTGGTGTCATTAGATGCGGAAATACTTTTAATTTCCAAAAACTTGAATGGAATTCTTCAAACTCTTAGTTTAAAATAGAAAAAATAAAAAAATTCCAAAGCGATGTCTTCTTTCATAAAATTTCGTTTTCTATGACGTCACAACTTTTTATCGAAAATGAATTTCAAATCTCCACTTAAGTTTTTGGACTGCCCACGTCTTTCCTCATCCAATGATACCAGAATCATTACTTTAGCTTAAAAACTGTAGGAGGAGATGCATTTTGAAGCCCCAAAATCCCGGGTTTTCAGCATAGGCAAGACAAAGAAACGTAAACAATTTTAATTATTTTTCAACAAATTTTGATCCTGGTTAGACCCCTGAAATCACTATAGAGTAACACAGAGACATAGGAGATGACATAGCAGCGTCGCGCCGTGAAGAAAGTGCCAAGTGGGAGGTGTAACATGATAAAATACCACTTCCCCCTTCCCTCCCCCCCTATTCTTCAAACCCCCGTGGCGGCGAACGAATGAGCGTACGAGTCTCGTTTTTTGACCGGATGTCCCTGACCTCTTACACTTCCTATAGCAGCAAAAACCATATTTCTACAAAGGTCTCAAAACCCTGTTTCTGAAAGAGGTACTCTTCCCTTCACTCGAACTAACTCACATATGATGAAGACACATCCTTTAATTCAAAGACCACTAAATGTCGACACACTGCGAGTGGAGTCTCCATGATATGCGTGAGCTCTAAAAACAAGGCAGAAATTGAAGAGAAAATACACTAGCGGACGGAAACATAGCGGTCTCCTGCATGTCATAAGGATACAATAGCACCAAAATAAACGAAGCTTAGCGAGCAGATGGGACGATATCATCGCGTCGCCTGTGAAATCTACTTCGCTTTGTCCGCGGACTCCGGGCATTATGGTTAATGTTTCTCGAGGAGCAACCGGAAAACTTCTTGCTCTAGATTACACAGAGCTTCTGGATGCCGAGTTCCTTTTACTTAAGCCACAAAAAAGTATGGTCGCGTAAAATACGAGCAGCGTAATGGGAAACTTGAAACTGAAAAATGAGGCCGTAAGCACGGTAATTTTTCAGTGATATTCATGCTCTTAGGGCAGAAACCAAGGAATTCCTTTCAATGGAGTACGAATTCGTCTATTAAAGCCCTCGTCTTGAAGTGCCCGTACATGATAAATTTCATGTCCCATGGAGAACCTTCCCCCTAAAGGGCTAATTTCACCACACGGTCATTGGAGCGGTCATTTCAGGGTTCAAATTTATACAATCCAACCCAATCAGGGAAAGTCAGGTCTGCCGTACCCGGTACTGATAAGCGAGTGAACAGACGAATTTCACTGAATTTAACAGTTTTGCTACGCCTTCACTTAGTTCCAACTCGTACCGAGTCTCAACTCCAACTCGTACCGAGTCTCAACTCCAACTCGTACCGAGTCTCAACTCCAACTCGTACCGAGTCTCAACTCCAACTCGTACCGAGTCTCAACTCCAACTCGTACCGAGTCTAGAAAACAAAATAGGCGAAAAACTTAGCAGCAACCAACAGAGTTACAGGGAGCCGAATGGGACAACCTTTGCATCATATAAGGTCCGCGGAGCTACGAATGTTTTGTGAAAATAAAATCCGTCTTTTTTGTGTGAGAAAATTAGCATTATAGCTGTCGGTGAGTGTGGAAGACAAACATTTCTGTGTTAACTCTAATCAGATTGTCGCAATCGCTCACTTTAGAGCGCTTTCCTTGCTGGTAGAAATGATCGTGTGGATTATAAATGAAAGTGGGATGTTTACGATTGAAGGGAATATTAACATTCTACCATATATGGTGAAGCCTAAAATTTCATTGTGCGTTTAAATTGTTAGCTCTTAACAATAGTAGCAACGACTGCAAAGATATTGCAGCAAATAAATATTTATGTATATTGACATATCGTAATATTTATATCACAAGATATACAAAATATCATACACATGTGAGATGCTTATCAGCTTTCAAAATAATATCGGAGCAGCACCATTACCAGCTAGCAAAACTTTATGAAGAAATTTCGGTGAAGCCTCAAAAATTTCAGTGAAGCCTCAAAAATTTCAGTGAAGCCTCAAAAATTTCAGTGAAGCCTCAAAAATTTCAGTGAAGCCTCAAAAATTTCAGTGAAGCCTCAAAAATTTCAGTGAAGCCTCAAAAATTTCAGTGAAACCTCAAAAATTTCAAAGAAAGCCTCAGAAATTTCAGTGAAGTCTCAGAAATTTCTGTGAAGCCTGTGCAAGCCTCAAAAATTTCTCAGCAAGTTTCAGAAATTTTTGTGTAAGTATCAGAAGTTTTTGAACAGGGATTGGATTAAATTCGACATCCTGAACATGCCATTGATTAAACAAGCTCTAATACATTGAATGCGCTGGCGGCTCATTATACCAGTATAACAGTCAAACACTTAAATATTGAAACAAGAAACAAACTTCATTATTATCCAGCGGAAGAAATATCATGCGCTTGAAATGAGGCTCACACGAATAGGAAATTTTAAATAAAGGATAACGTTCGACCTATGCTTTTAGCACGTTGACGGCGTATTGGGACATGTGTACCACTCGGTAAATTACTCATTTGCATACCGGCATAAATGAATTGTATTTCAATTATTTCACTACCTTTCTCAAAATTGAATTCAGCATACGAGGTAATATATTATCGTGCAATTGCATTTGTAATTTTTTTTAGCAAGGAGAACAGTAAAATCGGTTTTTCAATTCTGCTTCTCATAACTTAACCGAGCGAACCGTAACAACCGCACAAACGTAGTCAACGCGCTAAGCTTATGTGTGCGACAATACAGGGTCACATGTAAGGTTAGATAATAAAATAAGTTTAAGCCTCCCTATCCGCAATGAAGGTGTTTCGAAGAGACAGGATGTAGGTACCATTTAGTCAGAAGTTAAAAGAACGGGAAATCTACGCGTGAGTTCCGGCACAAGATCCCCTGCACATAAAAGCGGTAATTTACAAAGGAAGTTTTCGAAAGAAGATTAAAGTTGAAGAGAAAAGTATTAGGAGCAAAAAAGGACAACTGTGAGTCAAAAGAACATGATCCATAAGAAAACATAAAATATATTCCATTTCAACAAAAGGAAGGCCTACCTAACCCTGAGTTCGGGACTTCACATTTTCCCAGTGAGTGTAAATTCCGATACGTAAAAATTTGTGCTCTCTAAGGGAAAGGGGGAAGGGTGACCTCAAAACTTAAACACTTTTAATGAGTCACATCTCAAAATTCACGCACACAAGTTATATCGTGACGCACTTATCTTTCCGTGAACACAAAACCAGGCTTGTGTGCGTCATCCCAAACTGAGGAGCGGGTCTACATTTCACCCTGTGCGCGCCGCGTCAAGCTCAGCGCGAGACCAATCCTTCGAGATCGTTTTTCACAAAACGATTGATGCAAAATAGCAAGTTTTGACAGCCGTGCTTTATGGCACTGTTGGCAAATTAAAAGCACGAATGGAATTCAGTAATGCGCCCAACGAAGTTCTCACCGGCGAAGTGAGGATTCAAAACATCAACGGCAACTTCTAAGTTTCAGTTTTGCCGCCCATTAAATTCTCCACGATCGCAAAACACGAGCAACAAATTAATCCGGAGTCTTAGAATATTCATTGATATTCAACGCCATTTTATAGTTGTTAGCAACTAAAGAAATGGAGTCCTCTGCAAAATAAGAGACAACGCCTAAATATGCATGAGTAGAGCAGCCTAAGCGATTAGATATTAGGTAACTAAGTTTAAGCCTCCCTAACCGCAACAGAGGTGTTCCAAGGAGAGGAAGGACGAAAGTACCAATTATTATGCAGTTAAAGGAACACGCAATCTACGCACAAGGTGTGTTCTCACACAAGATCCTCAGCGCAAAGAAACATTAAATCAAGAAGGAAGGCTATGAAGCAAAGTAAAAGTTTAAGAAGAAAGGTGAAGGTGCTGAAAAACAGAGCAGCAGTGAACCAAAAATGGTCTTTTTGAAACAAAAAATATTTTTTTAACAAAAAAGAAAACCTATTTAAATTTCAGCTCGGGACCTAGCATGTTTCTCCTGAGAGTGGTAATTCGTATAGATATTATCGTTCTATCCCCCTCAACGGACAGTCACAGCGGTGTAAGTTGCCGTTGGCAAGCTGTGGCCAAGAACGGGTACACACGAGAACACAAGCAATTTCCTGGCCTCTAATGAGAGCAATATCGCAGCTGGAAGTTGTTTTTGACATAACACGTTACCGGTCACAATTTGGGCGAGCCACTCTCGATGCCTTAGGCCCAGCAACATCCTTAGCACCGCAGCAGCAGCGCTGCGTATAAATAACTGCAATAAGAAGCCGCCACTAACTTTGCTAGCGCATAAACACGGACACTAAACTCCAGGCTTTGAATTTGTTTTGTCCCGCCAGAAGACCGTCAACCTGCTGGTGTCCTACTCCCCTTATGAGCCCCTCGCCGGATCTGAATTATTCAAGGGGATGCTCTACCTTTATTAGCGAGTTTAGTCGTCCACTAAAAAGCGCAGTCGAGACTCGCTTCATGACAAAGTGAAAGAGCTCAGCGGTTTTTGTTAGGAATAAAATTTCACCGGGAATGAACAAAAAAACGAAAATAGGAAAGAAGACTTTTAAAACTGCACTTACAGATGCAAATGCGGCAATGTGAATGATTGGTAAGCTGATACATAGTAAATGACGCGATGTTGTTGGAATAGAAAAAACATTTACATCAACGAAGTCTTCATCATGCCTCATATCTATCCGCAGGTTATATTTTGAGCAAATTCAAAAATCTCAGTAGACAAAATCGGTATTTGAAGAAAATGTGGTAATATTTTTCAAGGAGTTCTTTAAACTATGCAGTCATTTCTTCAACCTCCAGCGCTAGAGTTAGCAATAAAACAAACGTGTCAGTCTGTTCTTGCCACTGCCTAATGTGAAAGGAATTTAGTGTTGCCAACACGATTAGTGAGCTATCAACAACTCATACGTCGTTGGCAGAATTTTATTAGACGTAAAGAAAATTAAATTACGAAGTGATATCACACTCGATTGGAAGCAGAAATTTGGTGCAAAAATTTAGTGTACAAACTTCGGCCAAGTTACGTGCTTTAAATAGCATCTTTCTCGTACTGGAATTCGAAATAGAGACCCAAGTAGAGAGGGTTTCTCGATAGATTAGGCTAAAGGGAAGAACAGTCGAAATTATCTTGTAAATTATCCCAGTTTAATGTTCTATTGAAATAACTCATAGCCTAACATTAGGTAATGTTCTAGCAAAGTCTAAAGTTGTAATGTTCAGAACAGAGAGAAGACACCCAACTGAGCTGTGAACAAAAACTCTTCTCACATCTCTTACTTCTTAGTGCACCTTACACACCGTCCCTGCCAATTGTTTTAACAGCCCCCTCGTTATCTAAGAGAACTGCAATTTCTTCGAATCTTGTCCGCCAACACTGAGCGTGACAAATCACAGAGCAGGCATTTGTTTCTTTCAAGTGTCCCACGCAATGCCACCGCAATCCGTATGGCATTTCTCAGAGCCATGACCGTTTCACAGCGCGTCCTCTATAAATAAAGAGCCCCCAGAAAAAAAAACGCAGCTCCAAGAGAACTCTGACCAATTAGCGACCTGCCCGTTTCGCCACAGCTGCATAATTTAAATTCCACCTCAGGCTTTGTACCAAACTTTTTGCCTCAGTAACGAATGGATTGCCCATGCAGATGAAACACTGCTGAAATAAATTCAATCCTTACGACATTAATGAATTTCCAATATTCTTTCAACGAAGACATCATTTCATGATTTTATAAGCCAGAACTCGAGATGGAAATTTTTAACAATGCCGAAATTTACCTAGACAAAATCCAAGAAGTAATTGTCGATAGTAGAAGAATAAAGTATGAGTCCAATTTTCTGGGTTGGACATTGATCGCAAGTCAGCCATTAAATATACGGATGAGATACGTGCCGCGAATGCTCTATGAGCTGACCAGGGACTAATTTAGGTATAGAATTCGTTTAATTCGAGCATCATATTTTCTAACTCCACTAAATTACATGTGTTATTTTTACACATGCATAAATATCCATGAAACTTCGCGTTTGCTTTAAAAATGAGGCTTGGTGGTGTGTTGACAAAGGAAGCATCGACAACATACCGATGCTGAATTATTTACCAGAAGTAAACAGTGCAGCATTGTAAAATAGAATGATGTAAATTATCTAAAATTATTCAATGTTCGAAAAATTCCTCTGATCTGAATTTTACTGCACGAGAAGAACCTCGGTCCAAAATAGTTCATTCCTTCACTACTGCTCAATTATGTTTTGTACAGTGTTGAAAGCACACTGATAGTTCATTCAGATAATGAGCATGCTGATAATTCATTCAGAAAATGAACATGCTGATAATTCATTCAGAAAATGAACATGCTGATAGTTCATTCAGAAAATGAAAATGAACATGCTGATAGTTCATTCAGAAAATAAAAATGAACATGCTGATAGTTCATTCAGAAAATAAAAATGAACATGCTCATAGTTCATTCAGAAAATGAAAATGAACATGTTCATAGTTCATTCAGAAAATAAAAATGAACATGCTGATACTTCATTCAGAAAATGAAAATGAACATGTTCATAGTTCATTCAGAAAATAAAAATGAACATGCTGATACTTCATTCAGAAAATAAAAATGAACATGCTCATAGTTCATTCAGAAAATAAAAATGAACATGCTCATAGTTCATTCAGAAAAAAAAATGAACATGCTCATAGTTCATTCAGAAAATGAAAATGAACATGCTCATAGTTCTTTCAGATAATGAAAATGAAAATGCTGATAGTTCATTCAGGAAATAACATGCTGATTGTTCATTCAGAAAATGGACATGGTGATGGTTCATTCAGGAAATGGACATGGTGATTCTTCATTCAGGAAATGGACATGGTGATAGTTCTTTCAGAAAATGAGCATGCTGATAGTTCATTCAGAAAATGAACATGCCGATAGTTCATTCAGAAAATGAACATGCCGATAGTTCATTCAGAAAATGAACATGCCGATAGTTCATTCAGAAAATGAACATGCCGATAGTTTATTCAGAAAATGAACATGCTGAAGGTTCATTCAGAAAATTCAGTTAAAAATTGCCACTTGTAGGGCCCGCACAGCACAATAACTATTGTCAGTGCAACAGCGCTTGAGACAGAGCAAGTCCTGACAGAATTTTAGATGGCCGCCGTGTGTCTAGGCAAAATTGAGCCGCTTCACGCAGGACATCTGCACCGAAGGCGTACATTTTCATGCAGCTACTGCGCAGCGCCGGCGCTGCCAGCCACGAAAATGATGTTGGCAGCGATCACGATGATAATTTTTGGTTTCGCCATCAAGAAAAGCTTTCTATTCCAGCGAAGCACTCTGGATTCTGAAATTTACAAAGAAATCAAGTAACATTTCGTGCAATATGCACAGCTTGGACGAATGTGCAAAAAATCACTTATTAATATATCCAAGAGAAGAAGTGACACATGTTATTTAGGTGAAATTAAATTAGCAAGTTTAAGCCCCAAAACACAACAATGATGTTCCACAAAAAAAAACAGAGGTAAGGTACCATGACTTTAAAGAACGGGAAACTTATGCACAAGGTGCGTTCCTACGCAAGACCCGGTACGCATAGAAACGGTAACTTAAAAAAGTAAGCTTATAAAACGAAATTAAAGTTGAAGAAGCACTGGCAAACAGAATAACAGTGAACCAAAAAAGAGATTGTCCACAGCGAAACAAAAATCGATATTTTCTCTGTAAATGGAAGGCCTACATGACCTTCAGCTCGGGACCTCACGTTAGATTAGACAGGTTAGTTTTAAGCCTCGCTAACCGTAATAGACGCGTTCCAAAGAGAGCAAGGAGGAAGGCACCAATTACTATGGACTCGAGGAAACGCGGAATCTGTGCACAAAGTACAGAGAAACAGTAAATTGAGAAAGAAGTTCATGAAACAAGAAAAAAGTTTAAGAAGAAAGTAGTAGGTGCTGAAAAATAGGACAGCAATGAACCGAAAATGAAGTAGTCCGAAACAAAACATAAGACCCCAAAGATACTTCGCGTACCAATTCTCATAGTTAAACTAGTTGTACTCCATGAGATGTAAAATACCTGGGATGTCTTAATAAAATAAAGGAACTAGAACACGAAAAAGTCAAGAAAGGACTACCTGAAAACGCCAAGAGGATAGCAGCATGGGCTGATAAGGCGCAAATATTTTAATGGAGAAAACATAGCCGAGCGGTAGAAGACAAAACATGACATAGTAGAAAAAGGCACAGAACAGGTCACTGGCAAATTACAAAGAGCGGACGAGCGGATAAAGACAAAGAACAAATGAAGCGAAAAGACCAAGACGGAAGGCAGCGGGCCATTTCCCAGGCATTCATTAAATGTTCACACAATCGGTCGTTCATTGCAGGCGGCCGCTCAAATTAATTGGACGCCGCCTGCTGCACTTTAATTGGCTGCCTCTTGACCTCATCAGCCGCGACAGACGACCAAATCAATTTCAGGGGCCAGTAAAAATAGGCAGACTTTAATGCTTCAGATTCTCTGCAGCACTTGTGCCTCTCCATTACTCTCGGGTGCCCGTTTGTCTCAAACGTCCGTGAAGAGGAACACATTACTCGCTCAAGTAATGATGCGCTGCCGTAGGCTTTCGGGAATTTAAATAAAAAACTTGTAGTCTGAAAAAAAATCTTGACTTGTCAAGACCCTAGTTTCACGCCATTTCATTGCAGTATTTTTATAACTAGATTTGTAGTGATATAAATCAGGTCGCATTGCTCAGCTTTTTCTGTTGTGAGGAGAAAGGATTTTTCACCGTGTAATTTGCTTAGGGAAATTTAGAGTAATGAGGTTTTGAATAAATATTACTGAACCCACTCGACTAAATGATGTTAATCGTACATTCATCATTGTTGAAATCCTGCATTGCATCTCGCGTAAACGCCAAGCGTTAAAATGTGCGTGAGCTTTCAGAATCAGACTTCACAAAATTTAGGGTTCGAAATTCCCTTACACTTGCAATTTTACATGAATGAACAAAATGTTCCGGTGGACTGAACAGAAAAATGGCAGCGACATCACAAAACCAACGCCGTACATGTTCCATTTCTCAAAGAAATTCATTAGAAGCGGAGGCGGAAATGTCAAACGAAGGTGCGAATTACAAACGAAGGCTGTAAACGAAAATGATTTACTTCCAGGTCCCTCGCCCTCAACCCATTCGACAAATCATGCTCTTGCGTGAGACCTGTCCCTAAAAATTGAGCCACTAAATTAAGGGTACAAATTTATGAAGATTGCGGTCTCACTGGATTGCTCCGTTTTTACCGTCACCACGAAAACTGACTAATTGAGCATCAGAATCCTCCTGCATGACAAACTCCGCAAAATGCTAATTGAAATTCATTAACTAGCACTGTCCATACGTGGAGCAAACTTGCTGGAAAAATTTGTGCCAAACTTTGGAATTACAGTTTTAGCAGAAGTAGGCTTACAAACTTTAGATAATATTAAATTACACGTTTATGACCCAAAAATTGAGGACCAAATAGTTTTAAAGGTTGAAATGACAGGTTTCTAGCCTCAAACTTGCTGTTTCTAGCCATTTTCACTCTATTCACTGATGGAGAAGATGATTTCTAAGCTGATTTCCTAAGGGTCGAAATCCTACCGACGGCACGAACATACCCAGGATACGTTCAAGCCTACTGCGCAGGGACGGGCAAGGTGACGAATACGACCGGGAATTTTTCACACTTTCACGGTCGTGTTGCTGGGAGCTCACATATTCTTCCTGAGAGTGCTAATTCCCATAGACACAATAGTCGTATTTCCCTTAGGGCATTCACTCTCCAGAAAATTTGGAGGATTCACATTCGATTGACAGCAGAAGATGGCATACAAGGTACGTTAGACATTGTTCATGCTGCCCAGACAGTCACTGCATAATTCTAACGAGTGATGAGCTGCAACATCGGGCCAAGACGGATGAACACAGTGAAACAAAAATAAACTTCAGCCCTGAATACTTCAGTTAGCTCACCGTTGTATTACAACCTTCCTAAGAGGAATACGATTTGACTAAATTGCCTCTTGAAGTGGTGTCCAAATCTGCCCTGACAACCGACAAATAAATGCTGTACACTATACCTAAAATCCTCGTGCAATTTTTAAAGTTTGAGGCAATACGAGTACTGGGCGCAGAGGCCGTAATTTTAATCCTACCTTATCGTGATTTACTGCGGTCGAGCATTTCAACGACATTTCCTTTGTTACGCTGCTCAGTAAAGTTGAATTCACAACAAAGGAAGTGACAGTAATGAACCTTTTAGCGTCCTGATTCACTTACACAACTCATCGAACACAATAACTTTCAAAAACACGCACCATAATGAGAGAAACCAACAGTTTACAAATATCATGAAGCCATGTTGGAGAAGTGGCATCAGAGAACGCGGTTTACATCCTCAAGTGTTGACAAAACGAACGAATAACTCGGAGTGAATTTGGCTTCTTTCCCGTGAACGACGCATCGGGAATTCAAAAATGTTCTTGAGTGATTCCTTGTGTCGCGCAAAGCAGGCTGATGATTGTATTGGAGGCCGCTATTATGTTCAACTGAACGGCGCAGGATTTGAATCATGGAATTTATTTCCTAAAACAAGCATTATACCTCAAAGTCGTAACACGATGCTTGTTGTTGATGAAACTGTTACTTAGTCAACGTGGAAAGTTTCGACAACATAGAACGCGTATTGAATCACTTTGGGTAATTGTTCAAAACTTGCATTTCTCTGGTCACTAGAGAGGAGGAACCACTACGAATTAACTGGGCCAACCAAGCAAAAATGAAAACGTGTAAATCGAAAAGGCCGAGGAGCGAGTGTAAAATCAAAAAATTAACAGACTCGAACAGTTACGATCTTTGCGTGAAAAAGATATTACAAGAATAAGGAAAAAAACACAAAACATGAGTAAGCAGAAAAAACGCAAAATAGATCAATAGAAAATGACCATGAGGTGGCCTTCAAAAAGAGATAAAAAACAAGGACGGAAGCTAGCAGCCATTTCTTAGTTTTTAACTATAAGTCCCTGTAATATTCTGAGGAGGTACCATTCTTGATGTTCTCCTCAACACGAAAATTGAAGGAGTTGTAACGGAAAAAAGCAATGCCCAATATAAAGTCCCTGAGGTGCAATCATAGCAATATTCATTGCCTCCGGCCTTCGTTCAGAGAAAATGCTCGCAAAAGGCTGGAAATGGTATTTTAGCCGCAAGATAATTCAAAAGGATGGAAAAAATATTTGAGACTCCACTAAACGAATGAAGAGTATTCTCAACAATTATTATTTTGGACTACAAGTTAGTTTGAATCACGGTAATCTCCACAAAGGTTTTCCTTTGAGAAACAAGAGGAGGGCACCGTAACATGGAATTTAGGGAACTAGAAATCTATGTAAAAAGTACTAAAAGGAAATCTATGTAAAAAAATTTCCCTACCATGAGCATAGCAGCAGCAAGACTGAAATAAATTCATGAAACAAGATACTTACAAGTTGAAGAAAAAAGTTGTCGATGCTGAAAAAACGTCAAAAAATAATAGCGTTTGACAAAACAAAGCTTCTATTTTATTTCAAAGAGCGGGAGGATTAACTTTTAGTCGAAAAACTCGCATCAGTCCTACGGGAGCTTCTATTCTTTGCGATACACTACTTGTTTCCCTTTGAGGGTATAAAACTTAATACCCTCCGGGTGTGAAACTAACATGTCCGGCGACAGATGTTACTATCATTATTTTAACCCATGAATAGGCATCTATATGAGAGAAAAATTTATAATTTTACGACAAATTTGAACTGATCAAAAATTCCGCTTTGCTAAATTTATTGAGAAATTTATTTCAATCAATTGAATATTGGTTGAAAATTTTTTATTGATGTAAAGTTACCCGAAAGAGCGTCAAAATATAACAATTACAACTTACCATATGAACAACTCCATTAATTAAATTATTTTTTCGCAATTTAGCTTTTTCTCCAGCATGTACATATATCTCAGCTGGGTAATTTTAGGGGGCTCTTTTTGAATTTAGAATTCTTCCTTCAAATTTCGGAGGCTAATATCCAAATTATAGTTTCTCCAATGCAAAGGATACGCTCATACTAAACATGGGATGGTTCTCTTAAATGTGCGACGCTGATGCTCAATTCAAGATACATGGTTTTAATGTTAAAAATTTCTCAGCAATTCACGATTCCATTTTTTAACGAGCAAAGTGCCTTACGAATACGGAAAACTTCCGTTCAATTCAGGATTCTGCATCTAAATTTTGGATGCTTACATTCAATTACAGAATACCTTACTTTAACTATAGATTCAACAAATAAATCTGCTGTCTTCCTAGGTTGGATTACTGTACAAGTTAGTTTTAGCTTCGCTAACCTAACAATGAGGTCCTAAAGAAGATGGAGTGAGGCACCATTTAGTGTGGGTTCACGTAACCGCCAAATGCGTGCTACCGCGCAAGATCCATAGAAACACTAAAAGAAAAAAGAAACACTAGATTCATAGAAACACTCCGCGCATAGAAACGCTTAGTTGAAAAGGGAGCTTATGAAACAGAATTAAATGTGGAAAAGAAAATTAGAGGTACTGAAAAACAGGACAGCAGTGATCCTAAAAAAAGATAGCCCATAGTAAAACAAGAGTACTTTATGTCAGCAAGAAAAAACTTCCCTACCTGTAAGATCGGGACTTCTTATTTTCACCCTTAGAGCGCTAATTTTCTTTAAATATAGTAATTCGGGCTGAGATCTCCCTTCAGGATCTGGAAAAGTTCTTTGGACACAGCTTATACAATTCCGCTAGTTAGGACGGTTGTACTAAGGATCAGAACCGGGAAACAGAAAGTGATGCACGGGTCTCTACAGTCGGGCAAAGGATCGAAACCGGGAAAATAGAACGTGAAGCACCAGTCTACACAGTCGTACGAAGGGCCAAAACAGGCAAAATAAAACGTAAAATTCAAGCCCCGGTTAAAAAGCTAGGTCATACACCTCGGGTTGGCCCTACTGGCAACTCAGCAGCCAAATTTCAGAGCTTTCAACGCCGACTTGCTGATGTTGACTACAGGACACGGTTCATAGCGCAAAAGTTTCGGTGTTATACAAAGAGCGGCAACGTCGTTAAAGCCTGTGAAAAGCATTGCGCCATACCGACTATTGTTAGCGTTGCGGTGATTTCAACTTTTTGCTTTGCCATGAGTGTGCCAAGTAACAATTTTAGCTATTAATGAGCGCTTAGCAATTCTGGAATTTTAAATTTTCCTCTGAATTAAAGAGAAAACCATTTGTTTAAGGAAAATTCATGAGAGTGTGTGTGTGTGTGTGTGAGGGGGGAAGGGTGAGAAGTATGGAGGGAAGGGCGAGAAGTATGGAGGGAAGGGCGAGAAGTATGGAGGGAAGGGCGAGAAGTATGGAGGGAAGGGCGAGAAGTATGGAGGGAAGGGCGAGAAGTATGGAGGGAAGGGCGAGAAGT
>JACJUY010000959.1:51421-104315 GCA_014220935.1 Platorchestia sp. MABIK | reverse complement strand
AGAAGTATGTAGGGAAGGGCGAGAAATATGAAGGGAAGGGCGAGGGGTGTGGAGGGAAGGGTGAGAGGTGTGGAGGGAAGGGCGAGAAGTATGGAGGGAAGGGCGAGAAGTGAAAAGAAGGGCGAGAAGTGAAAAGAAGGGCGAGAAGTGAAAAGAAGGGCGAGAAGTGTGGGGGAGGGGAGAGCTAGAGTGCGGGGCAACAGGGTAGAGAACTCAACGCAAAAATTCCCTAGAAAGCATCTCACGGAGAAGACCCAAGAAAATTACCAAGGAATATTTCCTCCTGCGCGCGCCGATTAGAATAGTTGAATCACTCATTTAATCTCGCCAGAATTCTCACACCGAGATTTTCTCTCATTGACTTTAATGAAATCTTCGGCGAGTTCACTATGGAAATAACACTGTGTCCCTGCTCACGATAATTCAAATTTACGTTGAGGATCATTTGTCATTCTAGTTCATGGTAATTCACGCTGATGATCTCACATTACTGTTCCTCAAAATAATTCACGTTGAAGATCACATGCCGCATTTGCTCACGATAATTCCCGTTGATAATTCCGCGTATCTCTCGCTCAAAATAATTCATGTTGAAGACCACATGTCGCGTGTGCTCACAATTCCATCTAAAATCTCACGTCGGCTGCTCGTGACACTCCCCGATGAAGATCACGTGTCAAGAAGGTGTGGTGTCGGTGCCGCCTCACAACGGCGTTGCACATTCACGAGAAGAAGCAGAAAAAGCTACAATGCAAACATGGAGCTTCAAAGCTCCAATTATGGAGATTGAATCCCTCCAGCGTCACGTTTCCTTGGGCACATTATGCAAATTGCCTATTTGCATAGTTAATCTTGATTCTGAAATTTGAATTTACACACTAATGTGTTTTGTTGCGCAGAAATAATATTTTTCTTGCATCTTGAAACGAATTTTCATTGCTTTTTGAATTGCTTCGTGTGCGCAATTAACTCACCTACGTCAATGATGGGAAAATTTGTGATTGATCTTCCCAGAAATGAAAAACAAAATTTGGAGCATCGCACTGCAATATGAAAGACTGTGCGCATTTTAGACTTAATTGCAGGTCAGAAAATCCCAGGACACTGTTCCGATTTCATCGGTGGAGAAACCTAATCGGACGATTTACACACCGCACACACGCAACACTACATACAAACCAATAGAAGACACGAACTTGACTCAGGATTTCTAAACCAATTTTGAATATTAAGCAGCTGCAAGGGAAACATCATTCAAGAAAATTACTGATTCATCTATATGTGAAATTATTGAGACATTCCGTGCGCTACCCTTCGTTTCTCTCACTAATTTACGTCGATTTTTCGATTTGAAAACAACGAAGATGTTCGCACAGGCTTCACACCCATTGACTTCACAACACATGCAAAACTAGCAATGGATGTGGAGAAATACGAGCCATTTGCATAACTCTGAACGGTTAATCGGCTGACGCAGATTTCCATTTTTAATTTCAACATTCATTGCATGAACAGCAAATCGCGTGAATTTAGGCAGTGGTTCAAGTATTATTCATTATTTATTTGCGAGGCAGTGACAAATAAGTGTAGCCCCAGCGTTCTATGCTTTATAGAAGTCCCGCAATACGCAGACAAGAACGTATTTCACGTCAGGCTTTGAATACAATCTTAATTCTGACAAAAAAGGCTCAAACATCTCATGCCTCTGATAGAGCCTCATAAAGTGTAAGGAGTTACAGTACATTAAAAAAATCTAGCACAGTACCGACTTGCTTCAGGTAGCCTGGCGAAAAGATTTATTCTTATGCTCCGTTGTTTAGAACGCAAATATTCGTTTTTCATCCCATATATGTAACCCAATGCTTAGTTGAATTTTCATTTTTATTGCAGCTTTTTGAAAAGCAATTACCACAATCTACTTCTCCTTGAGAATTTCAAGAATTGCGAGTGATGTTCATTGTTTGTGATGTCGCCGTTTGGCATTTTCAAATTCAGGAGAGAGTCTGCACGAAGTTCTATAGCATTCAACAAACTAGAAATGAGTAATCTCCGTAAACAACACTTCTTTGTGCAAAATTTGATCCTTTTGAGACAAAATTTCATTAACTAAGTAATGAGCTCACTCCCATTAGGTGAGCTGGAATTAAATTTTTCGAATTTCCGTGTCAGATGGTTTCAATTCGCGTTAGAAACTCGGATCAGCGCACGACAACGTGAGCCAATGCAAGCTCCGAACAAAATCAGCTATTGTGCTCAGAACCGATGAGTTCTCGTGTGCTCAAATGCACTTTAATTTGAGCTCGATTCAATTCACTGCAATCTCTGCTGATTTTGGTGCTCTAATGTTTGCGCGGTCAGAAATGACGGCGCCAATTTAAATTTGGTGGTATATTTCATTTACGAAACATTTTTAATTAAATTTTTGGGGACAAATTAAAGAAAAAAATAAATTTTCAGCTCCGCCATTCGAGTACGGGTAAAAATCGAATGTAATTCAATTCGATCAACAAAGCAATGCACGATAAATATCAAACAAATTTTAATCAACATTGATAGTTGCAGGATAAAAATCGAACGGATTTCAATCAACATTAGAAATTAAAGTTAAAGAACAGAAATTTGTAGTCGTGTAATGTTCAGGCATCCAGTTTCCAGGTAGGAGTAGCGACGGACAGATCAAGTAAGCATGTACATGTTTAACATGTAAGCAAGTAAAAAATAAGCAAACAAGTAGGAAAATAAGCAAGTAGAAACATAAATGAGTAGAAAAACAACCAAGTAAATTGAGAAACACGCAAGTAGAAAAATAAGCAGCAGGCAAGTAGGAACATAAGCACGCAAGTAAAATCAAGTAACATGATGAATGAGCAAGCAAGTAAACAAATACAAACAAGCAGTCAAATACAGTAAAATATGAGCACGCTAGTAAGGAAGCTATTTTAATGTAATGGAGGACTGCATACACAAGCGTGATCTCTCGGTTCCGCTTCAATGCGATGTGAAGGCGATAACTGAGCAGAAGAGCGTCTTGCCTTACACGGCGGGTTGTGGGCCACGCAGAAAGTCACTTCGGTAGTTTCCTTGCAAGTTGCCATCTCGTGAGAACATGACAGCGACGCGAGCTTACCGGAATCGAAATTTGCCACAA
The DNA here is from genome assembly GCA_014220935.1 of Platorchestia sp. MABIK. Classification (NCBI taxonomy): domain Eukaryota; kingdom Metazoa; phylum Arthropoda; class Malacostraca; order Amphipoda; family Talitridae; genus Platorchestia; species Platorchestia sp. MABIK. Next base: position 101,167 of record JACJUY010000959.1, on the reverse strand, counting down.
AATGTAGAAAACATGAACAGAGTACAATTTCATATTAGGAGTTACTTCATGTTCTTCTATTTACTAAAATATTGTTTATTCATTCTTAGAAATATTGTTGTCTATCTTAAAAAATCAACCATAATTCAACAGGAAAACTTCGTTTCACATGTCCACGAGCATTGACTGCATGGTAAGTATTCAAATTAGCTTCGTTGCCATATTTTATGTTCAAGTTTAGATTTCAATTCGTATAGAAAAGTCAGGAAAATATTAAGCAATTCTCACTACAAACTGGCTAGCCCCAAATCTTGCAATTCACGGAGTTGCGTTGGAATTTTCTCCCAATTCAAGTTACCGGAGAGGCAGCAGTAGCGTCACACAACCTCCCACGCAAGGTCTCGGGTTTCAACTAACTTAGGAAGGAAGTTCAGCCTTCCTGAGATGTCTATTACAATGCTGAAGGGGATAAATATTGGTATCTTGCTAGCTTACTCTTGAGGTTAAATGTGATAACAAATTTTTGCCTCACGGCGTCACGACATACTACTGTAGATCACGATATTATATTCAAAAGGATGTTATATTTAAAAGAATGTTGTATTCAAGAGAAACCAAAATGGCCTATGAGAAAAAATAACATTCTCAACACCATCTATCAGTTGGTTCACGAAAGTAATTAGATGCATGGTGCGGTAATGAAATTGGAGTCGCACTCTCTTTCAGAGGATACCTAACTTCAAAATAAAAATTAAATAACTTACGTAGGCAATGAGTTAACGCGCATCGTGCATAATTCCGGGTATACTGACTTGGTGTGGCTGGCGCTGCTCTTCGTTTTACTTTGGATCGCCTCACATTGTCTTCCACTCATGCCTCACTGTATACCATTTGTTGACTTTATTTATTTTGCTGCCCATATGTCATATTTAGGAATGATTCTCAGTTCCTTTTCATGTTCATTTTACACCAGCTGTTGCCTTGAAAACACTCCGTCTTTTATTATTATTATTATATTATCTATTTCGGGACTCCTCAGCCACAACAAAGGCGATCTCAAGAGAGCGAAGATTAAAGACCATTCAGTATGGACTGTGGAAAACGAGAAATCTATGCATTTGCTGAATTTCTGCACAAAAACTCAGCGCTTAGAAATAGCACTTTAGAAAATAAGAGAAAGAAGAGCCAAACAAGAAATGGCAATGACGTCTTGAAAACAGAAAGACACGAAATACAGAAATCCCGAAGAGGCTATGTATAGCTGAGGCAACCTAACAGGACCTCCTCAGAGGATGCCAGACCACAGAGCAGCCAAACGCTACCTAACCTGAACCTACGGCCTATCCTATGCCCCCTCACGGGCCAAGTCAGCCTTCCATCAGTATGATTGGTCGAGGACCTCATGTCATTTTTTTTTTTTTAAGCTCTTTCTCGCAACGCATCCTTTGTTCAGTCGGCTTACTCTTCTGTTTCACTTTCAGTCATTGCAAATACAAGATCGTGATGTTTAGTTTTGTCATATCTTTTTTTTTCTTTTTTCTCGCCATAAAATAGTCTGGGTTTCACTTGATTCTGGAATAGGCATTACCCTAACCCTATTTTTTTGGCTTTTAATAATTTTATCATTTCACAGGAGATTCTATTATCGCACGAAGCCTGGAGACGTCATGTGGCAAAGAGAGAACAAATTAAAAACTCCAGGGAGTTCCGGAATACGGTATATATGTTCCATTTCAAATCTGAATTAGATTACATTATGTGTTAGTTTACGCCTCCCTAATCGCTGAAAAAAAGACGGTTAAAAAGAGAGGAAGGAACCATTAAGTACGGAGATAATAAAACGCAAATTCTATGCACAAGGTGCATAGAAACAGATGGTTGGGTAAGACGTTTATGAAACAAAATAAAAGTTAAAGAAGAAAGTAGTAAATGCTGGAAAACAGGACAGAAGTGAGCCGAAAAATGCTGATCCGTAACAAAACAAAAGAGCCTATTCTATTTCAACACATTACCTAACCATAAGCTCGAGACCTCACATATCCGGGGAAGCGCTACATAGATGCAGATTAGGTTATAAGTTAGTTTAAGTCTCACTAACCGCTACAAAAAGAGCGTATCGGAGAGAGCAAGAAGCAAGACACCATTTAGTATGGATGTTAAAGAATGCAGAATCTACGTAGAGGGGCAGAGAAACAGTAAATTGGGAAAGAAGTTCATGAAACAAGATAAAAGTTGAAGAAGAAAGTGGTAGGTGCTGAAAAACAGGACAGCGGTGATCGGAAAAAGATGGTTCTTAACATAACATAAAATATTTTATTTCAACAAAAAGAAGGCCTACCTAACTCTCAGCTCGGGCCCTTACATTTTCCCCCTGGGAGTGCTAATTCTCATAGATACACTAGTTGTATCCCCCTGAGGGGACCATACAAATGCAAAAGGGGTATCCCCCTGAGGGGACCATACAAATGCAAAAGGGGTATCCCCCTGAGGGGACCATACAAATGCAAAAGTGGTATCCCCCTGAGAGGACCATACAAATGCAAAAGTGGTCTCCCCCTGAGGGGACCATACAAATGCAAAAGTGGTATCCCCCTGAGAGGACCATACAAATGCAAAAGTGGTATCCCCCTGAGGGGACCATACAAATGCAAAAGTGGTATCCCCCTGAGGGGACCATACAAATTCAAAAGTTGTATCCCCCTGAGAGGACCATACAAATTCAAAAGTGGTATCCCCCTGAGAGGACCATACAAATGCAAAAGTGGTATCCCCCTGAGGGGACCATAGAAATTCAAAAGTGGTATCCCCCTGCGGGGACCATACAAATTCAAAAGTGGTATCCCCCTGAGGGGACCATACAAATGCAAAAGTGGTATCCCCCTGAGGGGACCATACAAATGCAAAAGTGGTATCTCCCTGAGGGGACCATACAAATGCAAAAGTGGTATCCCCCTGAGGGGACCATACAAATTCAAAAGTGGTATCCCCCTGAGGGGACCATACAAATTCAAAAGTGGTATCCCCCTGAGGGGACCATACAAATTCAAAAGTGGTATCCCCCTGAGGGGACCATACAAATGCAAAAGTGGTATCTCCCTGAGGGGGTAGGACACATAACATATGTGGTGGCATGGCCACAGCATGTGGTGGCATGACCACAGCATGTGGTGGCATGGCCACAGCATGTGGTGGCATGGCCACAGCATGTGGTGGCATGGCCACAGCATGTGGTGGCATGGCCACAGCATGTGGTGGCATGGCCACAGCATGTGGTGGCAAGGCCACAGCATGTGGTGGCATGGCCACAGCGTGTGGTGGCAAGGTCACAGCATGTGGTGGCATGGCCACAGCGTGTGGTGGCAAGGTCACAGCATGTGGTGGCATGGCCACAGCATGTGGTGGCAAGGCCACAGCATGTGGTGGCATGGCCACAGCACGTGGTGGCAAGGCCACTGAATGTGGTGGAATGGCTGCAGCATGTAGTGGCTCGCATCAAACAAGAATTATGTAGAAATACTAGTCAGACACTACAACAAGTCAAGTTGAACTTCTGGAGAAGACACCCATGAAACTCCTGAGCAAGAACCAGTTTAAATTTCAAGAGCAGACGCCTGTACAGATTTTGACCCACGCTCGGTGTGTTCTCTAGGAACAGAGATGCTGAAATGGTGAGCGACAAGGGCACCACTCGGGAAGGCAGTAAAGCCGTCAATGGATGAGTACAATTAGCCTTCACTCCTGCCGAGCCATGGACACCTCGAGGCTAGAGAAAGTAATTCAGTCCCCAAAGGATGGACACAATTAGCTCTCTCTCCTGAAAAGTATAAAAAGTATTTTACCCTCACAAGAGGCGCAAAAGTTTCTTGTAAAAATGCACTGCACGGCAATCTCCTTGAGCAAACGTCCGTGGAGAGGACGAATCTCGTGAAAATTGTTCAGATTTGTGTGTAGTTTTAATATTACAGTGCATTAATTTAAGGTTGGCAGTCAACGAAGTACACTAGATTGCTACAATAACATTCAATATTTATTGGAAAATTACATTGTTCAGCCTCTTAGGGCAGGTAAGTGGGAGTATTTTGACACCCCAAAACACTTGTTCATGTATAATTAAGATTATAAGTTAGTTTAAGCCTCCCTAACCACCACAAAAAAGAGCGTATCGAAGAGAGGAAGGAGAAAGGCACCATTTAGCATGGAGATAAGAGTATGGGAAATCTGTGCAGAAAGGGCATGTAAAGTGTAAGTCAAGAAAGAAGTTCATGAAATAAGTGAAAAGTCAGAGGTGCTGAAAAACAGGACAGTAGTGAACCGGAAAAAGGTGGTCCTTAACGCAACAAAAATAAAAACCTTTTATTTCAACAAGAAGAAGGCCTACCTAACTCTCAGCTCAGGCCCTCACATTTTCCCCCTAGGACGCTAATTCCCAAAGACACAATAGTTGTATGTATCCTCCTGAGGGGACTTGTTCATGTATTCAAACTGGCTAGGCTTCTGGTATTTATGGACATGTTCGGCCATAAGGTTTAATTATCAGTCAGTGATCATGAGCCACTTTGACCCCAACAAAGGTCTTCCAAAGAGAGGAAGGAGAAAGGGATCATTTAGATGGAATTAAGGGAACAGGGAATCTTAGCACATGACGTATCCCGCACTCAGCGTATAGAAACAATGAGAATGAATAAAGTTGATGAAACAAGATAAACATTGAAAAAGAAAGTAATAGGTGCTGAAAAAATTTGCATCAATCGAAAAGAGATGATGGTCGGGAACAATACCAAACACCTACTGCATGTCTTCCAACAAAAACCCTCCAAACCTTCAACTCGAGATTTTACATATTCCCCATGGAAGCGGTAATACTCGTAAATAACATAACTGTATACCCATGAGATGTCTTTCAAACTTCAAAATAGTCCTTTGAGTAGAACGCATCTGCTTGTCCAATGCGTCTTTCACCGATATTAAGAACATGAAGATAAATTCGAAGATTAGATTAGATTAGTCGTTAGTTTTAGCCTCCCTGCTCGCAGCAACAAATGCGATCCAAAGAGAGGAAGGAGGAAGGCACCATTTAGTATGGAGTTAAGGAAACGCGGAATCTACGCAGAAAGGGCATAGAAACAGTAAGTTGGGAAAGAAGATTATGTAACAAGATCAAAGTTGAAGAAGGAAGTTGTAGGAGTTGAAAAACAGGACAGCAGTGAACCGAAAAAAGGGTGGTTCGTAACAAAACAAAATCCGATTCTACTGCAACAAAAAGAAAGCCTACCAAACCTTTAGCTCGGGCCATCACACAGTCCCCCTGGGAGCGCCAATTCCCGTAGATACAATAGTTGTATCCCCCTGAGGGGAGATAAATTCGAACTCGAAACAAGACGTACATCCATATTATTTCACCACATTCGCAGTTGACATGTTTAGGAGACTGCGAAGATTCTAACCTTGACAATTCTCCAGTGAGAGCGTAAGTGCTGCGGCTATCTCCCCCACGGGGAGGACCAAGGATTATGTGGTCCTGGTGGCGTAAGACTAGAGTGTGCAATAACCTTGGCTTCTGCGCCGCAGTCATTCAAGGTGTACGTACGCACAATGGAACTGCAGCTTTTGGGCTGAAAAGGCCATATGTTCTCGCTCGCTCGGTTATTTGAAAGGTAGAGATGGTTCTGCGATCGGCCTGGAAAGCAATCAATGTTGTTTTTTATTTTCTCTTTGATTTTGTGCTGTCTTCGTCTTTTCCGTCTAGCAAAAGCAGAGTGCTAAATTTTTGAAGGAAAGATCCCGGGTTCAATTCTCAGCACAAAGGAATTATCTTGAAGGAGCAAGGGGCTAATCTGGCCATGCAAAAGAAGAAGGCAGGAAAATAAGATAGAAGCATTCTTACTCAAGCATGCGTTTCACTCCAACCTCTTTGCGTTAAAAGCTAACAAATCACCGCTATTGAAAACGGTGCACAACTAAAATGAGATCTATAAAATTCTTTTCAAGACGAGGTCATATTGACAATTACCTGCGCCATGAATTACCTTGGCTTTTACTTAAAAGCTAAGAATAGTACGAAGACCTGTGTCAAGGATTATTTTATATTCTAATGACATTTTTCTTCATTCCTGGAAATGCATTTCAATAAAAACATGAGAAAATGCAGGACTAAGGAACGCTTGATTTCTAATCATGTTTGCGACGATATAATATTAATGGTTCTGATTGATGATCACTCACCCATCACTTCAAACTTCAAATTCAGTCGCTGAGAAGTAAGAGTCATTTTAACGTAAATGCCGAATACATGAACTCGTTTATAGACTGCATTTACCGTTTGTTAGACTCGCTTATAATTAAATGATAAACACAGACGTTAATCCTACATACAATAGATACTCATCCTTCTGTTAAAAGAACTCTCACTTATGAAATTATCCCGTCCATTAGACGCAGTAAGAGCTCACACAGATCGACTACCAAAAGGTGTGCTGGCGTAAAGCTGGCGAAAGTTTAATGTATATAGGATTAGTTTCGAAATCAATAATCACTGGAAAGTCATTCGCATGACTAGGTACTTGATTGGTAGTCGCAGGAAAAGTCATTTGGGACTTCAAAAGTCATTTGGGACTGGCATGGAAATATGGAGATTTTGCAATTTAGCATGGAGATAAGGGAATGCAAAATCTGTGCTGAAGGGGCATAAAAAGAGAAAGTTGAGAGATAATTTCATGAAACCAACTGTCAGTTCGGGCCCTCACAGATTTTCCCCCTGAGAGTGCTAATTCCCTAGATACAATAGTTGCATCTATGGAAGAAGAAAGTAGTAGGTACTGAAAAACAGGACAGCAGTGAACCGAAAAAATTAGTTCGTAACAGAGCAAAAAAATTCGAAAAAAAGAAATGCAACCTAACTCTCAGCTCGGGACTCCACTTTTTCCCCCTGGGAGCGCTGAATCTCATAAATAAAAAGTTGTATCTCTATGAAAGGATTTTTAACCGGTAAGATTCGTTTTTTAGTCGACGAAAGATTAACGACTTGCCAAATTTCAGTCACAAGTACTAAAGTTAGCCACACGACTCAGATGGAAGTACCCCCAGTAACAAATTACCACCGTGATCGGCTCTTGTAGCCGTCATTCAGCGTAGCACACACTCGAGTAGCGGTGTTAGAGCTGCGCGGAGGTTGCACAAAAATGTTCACTTTGCGGTATCAGTTGCTTCCGGCGCAGATGTTCTGCGTGAAACTCCAAAGTTATCCCAGTTTTTTTATGGCCTCAGCGGAGATATTAGCGATGCTGCAGCGATTTGCGCTCACGCAACTTTCGCTGCGCTGAAATGTGCTGCCTTCGACGAACAACATTTATGTCAATGCGATGCTCAACTCGGCCATATATCAACCAACTTTGGAAAAAAAAATTCATTGATTAAATTCAGAAATAAATGCAGTGAGATCGATTTATTTCAAAAGACAACCCAATTCAATCGACCGTATTCGTAAGGCAACGCCACTTGATCAATTGAATTCAGAAAGCAACTCAATATAATTAATTGATTGATTAAAAGAAAGTTTTAGCCTCCCTTAACCACGACAAAAATGTTCAAAGAGAGGAAGGATGAAAACACTATTTAGTGTGGAGTTAAGAGAACGCGGAATTTACGCACAAGGTGCATAAAAACAGTAAGCTAAGAAAGAAGTTTATGAAACAAGATGAAAGTTGAAGAAGATAATAGTAGGTGCTGAAAAACAGGTTAGCAGTGAACCGAAAAAAGATGGTTCGTACCAAAACAAAAAACCTATTTCAACAAAAAGAAGGCCTACCTAACCTTTAGATCGGGACCTCACATAATCCCCTTGAGAGCGCTAATTCCCATAGATACAATAGTTGCATCCCCCTGAGGAAACAATTTAATCAATTGAATTGAGAAAGTATATAATTTAATCGATTAAATTAAACAACAATACAATTTGATCGATTAAATTTACAAGGCAACACTACTTAATCTATCAAATTCTAACGGCAACACAATTTAATGATTTAATCGATCAAATTCATGTCACAGCACCATTTATTCGACTAAACTTAGAAGAGCATTCCTCGTGAAAATTATTTCGAAGGATGTACAGTACTTCGTGAACTTAATTGAATAAACTTCTTTATTGAAAAAATATTACAGGAGACACCTATTTATCAACGAAATTCAGCAGAGAATATTCATTGAATTAACCAAATGCAGTGTGACACGCACATTTGTAAACTAAATTCTGGGAGAAGCGTCCAATTTACCTTCTACAAGGCAAATTCTAGAGGAAATTCAGTGGGGAACACAATTCATCAACCGAATTTTGAAGTAAACATCCAATTTTGTAAGAGAAATTTAGAAGAAAACTCAATTTTATCACCTTAATTCAAAACGCAACATTCGATTTTATCGACAAAATTAGATTGAAACATTCAATACATCAACCAAATTCATTAAGAAATATCCAATTCACCGATCAAAGTCAGAAAAAATACCCAACTTGAAAATCAAACTGAGAAAAAATATCCAATTCGTCCAACAAATACGAGAGTGAGGCTAGAACAATGAAACCCTCATAAGCTCTTGTGTCACAAACCAGCAACACAACCCCCACCTGTTCGCTTCGAATAAAAAATGCCCTGCTGCAACGAAAGTTTTTTCGATTACGCAAGTTTCTCCTGCACACAGTTGTTGATTTAAAAAGCCCGAAACAGAATCCAAACTATTTAAAAGCAATGAAAATCTCAACACGTCTATGACTTTGATTCCTAGGGGCGGCTGAAATTTTCTGTCAACATCGAATTTATTATCGAACGAGTGGAACATTTAAAAATGCGCTATTGAATTTGTTAACTGTCGCGGGCTAAACTGAAGTTCAAATTTCCCCTAAAATGTTGATAAATTTTGAATTCAATATTGATTTTGAGAAGCATTAAGAGGATCGGGTGCTCATTTGGTTTTGATGAGTTATGAAAATTGAGTCTGTAGCCACCAATGGGTCAGACATATCATAAAAATCCCCTCAGTGGCCAAAGGAGTGAACGCGTTTATCAGGGGAAACTAAGGAGTGTTGATTCTCTCTCTGGACTTACTCGAAACGTTACGCTCACTTCTTTAAAATTCAAATAATTTATTTCACACACAGCGTTCAAAAGCGCTAAGAGCAATAAGGAAGAAGCAAAATTTAATTATACGTAAATAAAATCCTGTATAAATTTCAACTTAACGTGAAAAACATCGTTTCATTTTCATGAGAACGTCCGCAAATGTAAACATTTTCTTTTAGGCGGAAACAGCAGAAACAGGAAACTGATTCTGAATTTAAGCGGACATTTGTTCATATAAAATATTTAAAAAAATTTTTTCATGTAGTGAGAAAAAAAGACCAAAAAATAAGAATAGAATTCATTTAAAATCCCTTTTTGGGGACATTTGAATCATCTGTGCACTGTTTGTAACATGCGCTCTTGCGATGTAATTTCAATGGGGATCAACAAAAAAAAACTTTCCAAATAGTTCAGATTACTAACAATAAAAAATCATGACGCTTTCAAGGTACAAAAATGTCCATGCAACACTCGGTAAAATTCCACCATGGCAAACGTTTTTAAACAAGAGACAGCAATAATAAAATACACTTCTAGCGCAACACACTACCTCTAAAATCTCTGGCATCAGAGCTATTCCATATCATCAAATACATGTCTTCCACGTGATCGAAAATTTATTCCGCTGAGTGGGAGCGCAGACCAATTGTAAGGAGAGCTTCAGGATCAAAGAGAAATAGTGTGCTCTCATTTCAATCAATTCCAAATATTATATAATTGAAGAATTATATAGCGGCAGTTTAAACAATAGAACCCATTTCAACAAACAGTTCAAGTTTGATTACTGAACCACTGTTTTGACAACAAACTACATAGTTCTGAACGTTCAGTTTTAGAGAATCAAATTTTCTGTGCGTCCAAGAGCTTTTCTTATTGCACTCATATCAAATCTTGAAGGACAGAATTCACTACGGCCACTAATTTTTGCATTAAAATAAGTAATTGAAAAATTTTCTGCTCGGAATAGAATCACGAGGAACTGTTAAAAAACCTACTATTTGAAATGATTGATCCCTGATGTTCCTCAGATTTTATTTTCCCATGTAGGAATAATGAAAGCACGTTGCCATTTCATCCAAGAACGTATTATGATCTCAGTCGAGTCGTGAAATATGATCTCCTTCGGCAATAATACGACCTCGTAGAACTTTGAGATCAAAGTTCGCATCTTGGGCGAACAAATACGAGCAGTTAAACTATAATAACGTTTCCGAGAATAATTTTCTATCAGAGAGATATTTTCACAATAAATGAACGTAACTAAACACAAATCCATTACCTACCGGAAATTTGAGGCACATCATGTAGAAAAACTCAAACTATCAAGAAATGAATGTAGGCTGAAATGAATAGAAAAATACAAAAAGAAAAAAAACTTGCTGCGGAAGTTCATTTTTTTAGTTGCTTTAAAATGAGTCAGTCCAGTGTTGGTTAACTGCAAAAACAACCATTGCTACATACCATGAGGCAACACACTTCCAACCATGCCTTACTGAGCAAATAATGGTCCCCGTATCATTAGGTAACACACTTCCAACCATGCCTTACTGAGCAAATAATGGTGTCCCGTATCATTAGGCAACACACTTCCAACCATGCCTTACTGAGCAAATAATGGTCCCCCGTATCATTAGGCAACACACTTCCAACCATGCCTTACTGAGCAAATAATGGTCCCCCGTATCATTAGGCAACACACTTCCAACCATGCCTTACTGAGCAAATAATGGTCCCCATGATCATTAGGTAACACACTTCCAACCATGCCTTACTGAGCAAATAATGGTCCCCCGTAAAAAAGTCATATGTCGCATAAATCGATTCCGTTACACCTTTGCATTTAGTCCAATGGTGAGAACCTGCCGAGTGCGTGAGCATGAAATCCAATCACTAAATCGCCCTTGTGTAGCATCCAATCCTGCAGAGCGTAATTGTAAGCTTTGCTGAGAGGGAACAGCCATCATCAGGGCCTTTGAGTCTGGTCCCAGAGTTTGTTTATATTCTCAACACCGCTTCTTTTGACCAGAATCACACACTTTGCGCTGGCTTCGCATCAACCCTGTATTTCAGATTCCATTTGCGAATGGATCAGTGTCCCGCGAAATGTAGTAACCATCCCGTAAATGCCACAAAATTCTTTTTTCCTATTATCGCCTGAAAGAAATGCGTTGTTCGTCGTCTCCAGGCGTAACAGGGTAATGAAAAAGATTGTGTTTCAAGTTAGTCCCCAATTCCCTCACCACAAGAACGGAATTTGCAAGAGAGGGAAGAGGAAAGCCCCATTTAGTTTGGAGGGAACGGGGAATCCATTCACAAAGTGCGTCATCACTCCCTGCGTTTGGAATGAGAAAAATTAGAAGTAGATGAAACATCATGAAAATTAAACATGAAAGTTAAAGAAGGAAGTGATGGGTCCTGAAAAATGAATAGTAGTGATCCAAAAAGTTGTTCCTTAACAAAACAAAATATATAATCTATTTCAGCAAAAGAAAGACTTCCAGCTCAAAACCTCACATCTTCTACCTGGGAGCGCTAATTCCTATATATACGAGACTTGTATCCGTCTGGAATACGCAGAAATACAAAAATGAACTTTGAATTATACATGTGAACATAAAAGAGCGTGAACTAAATTTGGTGGAGCAATTAGAGTTGCATATTATGTTGATGAATTCATTTTTTCCCTCGGTCCCATGAACAAATGAATGTTGTGCGGCCCTTCATTTGTACAACAACGGTAGCAAACAAACAATAGATGCTTAAATTCACTAATTTGACTGACTAAGGGGTAATCTATGTGTCCACTAAAAGTGCTGTGCTTCGAGCTTCTGAAAAAGAAAATCAATTTAGTACCTACAAAATTTTATCGCAAATGTCTTGGTTTGTTACTCAACACACCGCAGATTTCCACACCGAGAGAGGGAGATGAAAAAGAAAGTCAAAGCCCTAGAAATAAATTCCACAGCTAAAATTTTGCGACAAATCAATATTAGATTATAGGGTTGATACAATCATAACCATGCATCCAAGGTAAAATAACTCAGGGCAATAGACCTCTGTACGAAGAAACATCTCGCCGAAAACGATCATTCAGACCAGAATACTGCACACTGCTCCATTATGATACACTGGCAAAAGGCAATGGGTTCCCTCATGGAATACTGCACAAAGAACTCCTCGAAAAGTCTGGAAGTATCTTAAAGCCAGAGCAAAGTTTCTAGTAGATTCCGAATTAGAGTTGACTCGAGAAAAAATTCAAATGAGGAGGAGTAGATGACCAGAGGGAAGCATTGGCTGAAATTGGAATCGCAAAAGGAAGTCTCAAGCGAAGTCAAACAGACCGGGCCAATATCTCATACGGTGGCTGTAACTGCGAATATAGTCGGAATTGATTTCCTCTATCCAATACAGGAGATACAAGCAACCTCGAGACCTGCGCATTCCAGCCTTTATGAAGTTACTTCGGCGAACAAAGGATAGGAGAATTTTTTATTTGTTTATGGTACATTTTATTTCATACGTGGAGTTTTACATTGTTGAAATAGTTAGGTAAATTGTCGTATTGAGGGTTTTTAAAAATTTTAGTTCCATGCCTCAACACAAGAAAAACACTCAGAGAACGTCACGTTTCTTATTGGGAAAAGTGTGTTTTATCAAGCAGTGAAGCCGTCACGCAGACTTTCTGACAAGTTCGCAAAAGAAAGCAAAATCTAAAGTTGGAGTGGCAGTGCCCAGGGCTCCTGAATAATGCATCACAGGCTCTGCAAGAAGACACAAGAAGAAATGAACGTACGAAAAGAAAAGATAATAAAATGTTAGTTATCTTTGGGTTAGAGTAGTCCAGTTTCAGTAAGAAATGATGTTGTGTGATGGCGTAACTAGTCGAGTAAATAAACTGGTCGTGCTCTCGTGCCCCTAGCTACGAGCAGCAAAATTTCATGCAACTTTCAGAACATTTTACGTATCTGAGATATTTCCCTAAAAAATAAATAGGATGAAACACCGATTCCACGATTCATGGAAGAGTCGCAGCACATTGCGAAAAAAAGTTTCTTCGAATAAGGAAACTAATATGAAATCAAGTTCAGTAACGGAAGCTACTTTTCGATTGCGTCACCAATTAGATAGCTCGTCTCTTTTTCTTCTGTCGATGATCCATGAAAGCGAGAATCATCTTTCCCTCCTCACTTACTGTTGTTTTCTGCACACGAGCAATTCTTCATAATAATAACTATTTCGTGTGTTGATGGGTTTTGACATTCAGCATTCCGCACCTCCCCATCTTTTTCAGCTTCAAAAAGCTCGATTGCCACCTACCAGGCAGCCTTCAGATTGCCACCTACCAGGCAGCCTTCAGATTGCCACCTACCAGGCAGCCTTCAGATTGCCACCTACCAGGCAGCCTTCAGATTGCCACCTACCAGGCAGCCTTCAGATTGCCACCTACCAGGCAGCCTTCACCGATATATTCTTAGTAAGAATTAAAAGATTTACGACTGCCATAAAACACGTCCCTCGGTGTCGCAAGCTCTGAATATGAGCAGCGGAACGTTACGAAATTATTCACATTTTCTGGAATTCCGAATGGCGTTGACTTTCGACTTGGTTGTTTCCACAATAACTATGGCTTTATCTCGTACGGTATATATCTTAGTCATTATTCTATCTCGAGTTATAGGACCCATGAAACGGATATTAACATTGAATATAAAAATAAATTCCTATATAACCTTTTAGTTCACAGTATTATTAAGAGTTTTCATTCAGCTATAAATTGCTGACTCCTTGTTGTCGATTTTTTATTGTTTTTTCTTTATTCAATTCATTTCCTATTCATATTTTAACTATTCGAAAAGTTCCTCACGACTTACGAAAAATAGCGCTCTCAGGGGGAAATGTATGATCCCGTACAGGAGGTTAGGTAGGACTTCTAATTCTTAGAATAAAATAGTTTTTTGTTACGAACCACCTTTTTTGGTTCACCGCTGTCCCGATTTGAGAACCTGTCATTCTTCAACTTTTACCTTTTTACATAAACTTCCTTCCGCATCACACTGATGAAATTTTGAGCTAATTCTTTAGCTATATCAAACGTAATTCAGTTTTCAAAATCTCCGCACATCCTGAGAATAGATAAGAAAACATTTTACAGAAGGTTATCTGATCCTCTGAGGAGTGCCACACCATGAGCAGTAGTTTAACACAACTTTGATAGCGACATGAGCCACCGGTGGTCACTGGGGTAGTTTTAATAATGCTACTGACCGATCAGTAGTCATAAACTCAATTTTCGTGTACACTAAATCAAAACTGAATGCACATTAGAAAAAGATAGTGATCGTATGTACTCGCAACTAACACAGCTAAGTCCTCACTTGTTTAGGAATATTTTAGGTGCACCATGGAGAGGCAACATTTTGAATATCGTTTTCAATACGTAGATCTGATTAGGGAGAGTCAGTCGTCCCATTTGCTCTCTTCAAGATAGCATATTCTCACTACGTTTTTTGTCCGCTAGGATAGCAAAATGACTGAAGCAACATAAAAATTATTTACCCTAGATCAGTTATTTAATATTTCAGTAGCGTGATTGACATAAAAAATTATTCCTGCTGCGCAAAATGAAACAGAAAAACAGACTGAAAATACGCTACCTGTAAAATTCGCGAACAGCAGGCAAAATCTAAATCGTGAGACAAAAACTCACGTTAACAATTACTGATAGTTGAAAAATTTATTTTAGTAACAACTAATGAAACTAAAAAAGCGAACTCGAAATTTACCACCGGTAATTTAAGGGAACAGTAGGCATAACCCAAATCATGAAGCAAAGTCCGCCATTTGCCTGTCGGAACACAGGAGCTGAAATAATCGAGAGCACATTGAGCAGCAGCACTCCATTCACGCTTCGCATTTAGCATCACAACTCAATAAAGGCCGGCGTTAAGTGGTGAGAGCCGTGCAGCGGCACTCCGAGCCGCCGCACAAAAATGAGATCCGGCAAATGAAATTACGAGCGCAGCGGAGCTCTGTAAAAGTAGAAGAGTTTTTGAGGTAATTGGCAAATAATATCACATTGAAGATCTCAGAAAAGTTGTTATTTCCCACTCCGTTTCTCAAGAGGCACTACGCAAAGCAATCGTTTCACAAAGGAAGTTTTATGCCAGTTGCATTTTGCTCTTGGTGCATTCAATGGAGACTTGAACGAGAATATGAAAATCATAGTGAGTCTGTGCTCATGGACATTTGCGAAGTTTACACGGAACTGGAGCATCCTCAAGATATTTTATAAAAACTTTCCAGGTTATTTTAAACACCAGCTCGTAATTTCAACCAATTATGCATGAATAGACTTTAAGATGAATCCAAAACAATTATTTACAGTGGAAATGAATGCGTCGAAATGCCGCAGAACTTGCCAAAATCAACATATTAAAATATTTAAATGTTGTTTTCACAAATTTTGTGTAGTAAATTGAAAATTCGCAATAAATAACACATATTCATGATTTATAATAGTTTAGTTATATTAGTAATTAATTTTATTACTTCAATCAAGACTCTCTAACCAAAGAATGTGGAAGAAGGCATGAAAGAGAAGGTGCCATTCAAAATGAACTGTAGAAAGATGAGGATTATAAGTTAGTTTAAGCCTCCCTAACCGCTGCAAAGATTAGATTATATTTGATTATAAGTTTGTTTAGGCCTCACTAAGCGCTACAAAAAAGAGTATCGAATGTAGGAATGAGGAAGGCACCATTTAGTATGGAGGTAAGAGAATGAGGAATCTATGCAGAAGGGGCATAGAAACAGTAAGTTGGGAAAGAAGTTCATGAAATAAGAGAATGTTGAAGAAGAAAGTCAGAGGTGCTGAAAAACAGAACAGTAGTGAACCGAAGAAAAGTTGTCCTTAAAAAAACAAAAACATTTTATTTCAACAAAAAGAAGGCCTGCCTTTCTCTTTGCTCAGGCCCTTACATTTTCTCCCTGGGAGCGCTAATTCCTATAGATACAATAGTTGTCTTCCCCTGAGGGGATGAACTGTAGAAAACGAAGAATCCATTCACAAGGTGTCCCCTTCTACAGGATACCCTGTGCATGGGACCAGCAAGTTAGGAAGGAAGAGGCAGCTAAGGCAAAAACGAGTAGCCGAGAAGGTCGAAGAGCTAAAAGAAGCAATGTGGCTCGAAAGATAATAGTCCAAAAGACCTGTACTTAGCTCAGCGCGTTTCAAGTTTCATGGGATTTTATTTCTTGTTATGAAGCTGGATATCACAGGGATTTATTTTTTTATTTCCGAAGCACTACAACACAGGGATTTTATTTATGATTTTTCGCTGCTCCCAGTGCATCATTCGCAGCTGCCAAATTATTTCAAAGTGATGCGAGTCCCATGATTTCATGAATAGACTCCATTTGTAGAAAGTGATTAAGTAAAATTTCATGCAGTGAACGACTAAAATGATGAAATATATTCGAATCGACCTACGGATCGCCTAAAGCCTTCCTAATATTCCATAAAAAAACATGTTGAAGATTAAAAATTTTTGGTCACACTGGAAACTATCATACGAAACTATTGAAAATAAGCATCCGTAATTTGTGTATATATTGTCGAAAGTGTCTCATGTGTGCAATGCACTTGTAATTACGACTAATACTCATCAGTATTTTGCCTCACATTAGTCACACCGAAAAAATTCACATTTACGAAGCTACTGAAAATGGGGATCCATAATTGATTAACATTTGTGTATACGGATTTTGGTGCTCAGAATATACTTATAATTACGTCGAATAATCATATCCATTTCTAGTTACTACAGCCATTTACAGGCGAAGGGTCATATGATATTACATGCTCATGTCAATTGAATAAACCCACTTATTTAAACTCAGGGATCTACAATCGCAAGTAAAATGACATGAACAAGGCAAATTATAGAAAAATCAACGAACAATCTTTTATCACAAACACAACAAAAGAAGAACTTTCTGAGCCTTGCTTGCTATTTGTGTCTTCAATCATTGGACTGACCATAAACTTAAAAAATATGATAAGACATAGTCGTCGTAGGTAGAAATATAAGATGCTGGAAAAGATTATCACAAATGGAAACAACAATTAAATTTTACCATTAACATGAACATGAAAACAAATTGAATGATATTCTCATACTCTTTCGTGTTTGGCTAATGATAGCTCTGGTATCGTTTATGGGAAAAAAAGTTGTTAAGAACTTTCTCTAAAATGTTCCAGAGTTCAACGTTACCTGGATTGCCTGCAATAATCTTTCATTCAATTACTTCAGATCGGCTCTTAGGAGACTAAGATCTTGACTTCAATCATTTCGATCTATTTGAAGCAGGACAATCCTGATCTGCCGGCGATGGTGGACGTTACGCTCAATTTAAAGCAGAATTATCCTCATGTGGAATCCAATTTCTCTTTTTACGTCAGGCAATTTTGCTTTAAATGTTCGTAGGTTTTCGAACACTATGACTCTTAAAATTTATGCGCCGTATACGACGTGCTTGGACGCGGATGTGAAGGTAGAATAGCATTCAATAAATTTAATATTGAGGGAAAATAGTCATTTGTCCCTCAATTTTCTATCAACGAATGAATCGTTTATCCCTGTAAACTCCAAGTATAAACAATGAAAAACGTTTGTCTGCTCGAGATACAGAAGTAAAGTACTTTTGCATAAAATCTATCCACATACTTTAAAAACACTGGGAAAAGGGTTATGTCTTCATTTAAATATTTTTCTCAAAAACTTGGCCGAATATTTTACGAATTCTAATAATTTCACCACTTAACTCCAACGCGCATGAAATAAATCCTGCACCAAGTTCAATGATTCCCTGGGAAACAAATATGATACAACCAGCGACATTTGACATAGGCTTGACAAGCAAAATAAATCTGAAATGGCAATTGAAAATTGGTGCCGTTGAATGATCAGAATTTTCAAATGAAAATGACAAATAGCCATTCAGTTTGGACAAATTCATACCGTTAAGGCCCTCTTAGAAAACGTATGTTAATGATTTCGATTGTTAGTTGATGTAGAACTAAATAAGAAACGGGAGATGAATGTGGAAAAAATAATCACAGAGAATTCCATCGGAGTTCTCTGTGATTATTTTTTCTACATTCATATGAGGAGTAGGCAGAAGAGCGCGTGAACTCCCCTTTTTATATTTTCTATGGGGGAAGTCCACGCGCTTTTCAGCACAAACGGAACACAGCTATATCTTGCAACGAGAACTGATAATTCCTCAGCAGTTATAAAAATAAAAGAATATAAAACCTCAAAACATTGGGGGGTGGGTTAGGAAATTTAATTGGGGGAATAACGATATTAACCCAGCCACGCTTACGAGGACAAACGTTGTGCAGAGAAGTAAATATTAAGCAACTCGCTCAGGAGTCGAACATATCGGACTGTTACGTTTCTTACAAAACTCACCGTGTGTTTCTCAGAATAAAATTGTGGCAAATGAAGAAATTGAAATAGTTTACAAATCAACTCGGAAAAAAAATTACTGTCATTCATGAATGAAGAAGATATGTTCATCACTAAATAACTGATGCTAAAAGGGTACGAATCCACACATTCAACAAATATCTAGAAAGCAGTCAAAAATGAAAAAGTTTATTTTCTCACAAAGACGAGAGCATATAAAAGGAGTTCCTTACTCCAAAGGGAAAACACTCAAAGGATTTTAAAATGCTACTCTTCACAGGTTCAAACGAGTGTTTCAATATTCAAGGCGAAATATTCGCAAGAAATGAAAATAGAAAAGCAAAAAGTTGCCTGCTGCAATACTTCGAAGTGATGTTCAGTCGTGAGAACTTTCTCCAATCCTCCGTCTCCACTCATCTGACAAAAGGCACACAAGAATCATTGGTCACCCCTTACGTGAGAAGAGAGAGTAACAAAAAGACATAAGTCTAGTCAGCGAATTTATTCTAAAAACAGATACTACATCCAGCGTAACCAGCTTTGTGATAGTTACAAATACTATGTAATAAGAAGCTCAGGCGCAAAATTGAGCTCAAGTCAAGAAGTTGTTTCCACGGAAAGCAAATCACTGGAATAAAAGTTCAGCCTAACTGCGATTCCTCAATGATAATCTTGAGCAGAGCACTGAAGTTTTTCCAGAATTAGGTTGAATCAAATCTCGCAATCGAAAACAAGGATGAACGTAACCGTTTCGAGTTATACTTGTTATACATGTGCTTTAAATTCAACTCACGAAATGGCACTCACTTTAGAAACAAGGCAAATTCATGAAATATATGTGCTCACATCAGATGTTACCGTTTCCTTGCTCTCCGATAACATTTTTGTGAAAACTCTCGTGAGTTCATAAAGCAAATTTGAAGGGCTCGTAACACTTGAAGTGGCGCATTGAGTAAATCAGAGTGAGCTACAAGCAGAGCAGCAACGGAGGACTCGTAACAATGTAGCCCGAATAAATGGAGCCAGATACAGGGCAGACGGCGCTTGTTAGCAGGAGCTATGGAGCGGCCACACGACGCTTCCTTGGGGCGTCGCTGCCGCGTACTTCCAGAAGTGCGAATTCCGGCAGACGCTGAGATGCCTAAGGCATTCAAATAGATGTCGTGTAGAGGAGCTGAAAGGGCCGTGCGTAGTGCGAATTTTTCACCGTTGTTGACGGTACAGAAAACAAAAAGTCTTAGGGATAAACTCAAATTACAAAATATTTGTGGAAATGTAAAAATCGAGATGGAAAAATCCGGAAGACATATTTCTGACAGTCCAAGCAAAAAACTGTGGATGAACATTTTTAGACTTGAAATGTCAGCTTGGAAACTTTGTTTTTGACACATGTATGCTCCTAAGCTGAAGAAAGATAGAAAATGAATAGATTTTGGCATTGAGAGACATGTTAGAAATGTTTTCCGATGAGCCGCAAAAACATGAATAGAAAATTTAAAAATTAATTTTTCAGAGAAGTTGGTGCAGAATATCGTTCCTCTAACTTGTCTTATCATAAGGGGTTTGATATGTTGAACTTATTCTGAATGAGTAATGGTTATACAATAGTATTTTATGCAGAAAAATTAACCCTCTGAAATTACTGGTTATGTGACACAAAATGAGAACAACTAATTTATTATTATCGAGTTAAACGTCGATATGAATTTTTCTGGACGTGAGAAGCATAGAAAAGGAAGAAGGGAAATTTAATTTTTAAGAGCAAACATGAACTACCAATACAGGCACATAATAAATATCGCCGTATTGGTGTTTGACATTGGCAAGAGCTTTAACTTGCTTGAAGTAAGATATTGAAAAGTTACGAGTCAAATGCGCTACTCAGCTCTGTACATACGATGATACATGTGAAGAAATGACTCGTTAAACACTGAACATGACCTGGCACTGGCAGCCGTATAAAATGTTAGTGAAAGTTACTTCCTGTACCCAAGCGTATTTCACACATGAGAGGTAGAATAAATTCATGCATGAAGGTCCCCCGCTTATTCATCTCGAAAGTAATGCCTAAGATCCTTCAAAAGAACGACCACCATAATTTCGAGTCCCCAAGTTTTAGGACACACACCATTCCCTTGAGTGTTGACGCTTCCTTTCTTTTCGGATAGTTAAATCCACGGAGCTGTGTCCGTAGACTTGTGAGCATCACCGGTAATGGCTCGTGCGCGAATGAAGGACCACACTTTGTCTGTCTTGAGAGCTCAGCGCTGCGAGATATTGCGTGCAACGCAGTTGCAGCAGAATTAAGTTGATGAAAATGTGCCGCAAAGTACTGAGGATATAATCAATAAACAAAAGGTTACGGTTATGGAGAAAAATAAACATCTTTTGATGAAGGAAGTTCTCGATAGTGAAAAACAGGACAGCAGGGAAAAAAGATCCTTAACAAAACCAAAAGCCAATTTTATTTAAAAAAACGCTTTTAACTCTTCGCTTCGCAAATCGCCTTTTCCCCTTGGTGGTGCCAGTTCCAATAGAAAATAGCTGTGTCTTCATGAGAAAAATAACTTCAGGGTGCTGCAGTCTCCTGCGTATTTAGGATTCCACAGTCTACTCGAAAACGCAGGACTGACACTCGCACCCTGTATAAATTGAACCTTAAACAATTAGATACCAATGCGCGACCTTAATTAGAATTTAGTCTGAAATTACTGCGTGATAGGAGGCGCAAATTAGGAAACACGTAATTATCTAAGTCATCATGGCTTCACTAACACATCGCTTGAACGATTCGGCCTACGTGATTGGAACGGAATCTAGCATCTCGTTAATTAAGGCGTGATTTGAAAGCTCATAAAAGTCAATTAAACTTCAAGGGCAATGAAAAACACCAGCAACTGATTGAATCAGCACTGACCTGAAGTAATGATCTCTCTTAATGATCGGGAGTTAGGAAAATTTGTCAAACTCAAATGCCATTTGACAGCCATTTTTGACTCGTTAGCTGTCGGTTTCGTCATCCATGTAACTAAACACTAATAGATTAGATTATAAGTTAGTTTAAGCCTCCCTAACCGCCACGAAAAAGAGCGTATCGTAGAGAGGAAGGAGGAAAGCACCATTTAGTGTGGAGATAAGAGAATGAGGAATCTATGCAGAAGGGGCATCGAAACAGTAAGTTGAGGAAGAAGTTCATAAAAAAAGATTAAAATTGAAGGAGAAAGTCAGAGATGATGACAAACAGGACGGCAGTGAACCGAAAAAAGGTGGTCCTTAACATAACAAAAAAATATTTTATTTCAACAAAAAGAAGGCCTACCTAACTCTCAGCTCGGGCCCTCACATTCAATTAAACACTAATAGACAACTCGGTAAGAGAAGTTAGTTTAATCATCCCTGATCTACACGGAGGTGTTCCCAAAGGAGGGAAGAGGGAAGCACCATTTGTAAAGAAATTCAAGAAACGTGAACACTCTGCGGTAAGTGAGCCCCCACACCCTGTGCCTAGAAGTAGTATGATTGAAATAAGCTAAGGGAAGATGGTTAAATTCAAAATGACAGCGTTAAACTGCAAGAAAATGATCCAAATTATTTTTTTTACATGTTAATAAAAGAAGGTATTTATCTAACCTCCAGCACGAGTGATCGCATCTTCTTCTTGGGAAAGCTTATTCCCATGAATAAAAGTCTAATCTCACGAGAGGTAGAAACATCAGGTGTTTACCTTAGTTTCTCCTCGGTACCAGCAGTACGATTCACCTTGTAAATAAGAAAAATCCCCATTTCGTATTTTTTCATAGAAGTTGAAGATGATTAGATTAGATGTTGTTTAAGCCTCCCTAACCACAACCAAGGTGTTCGAAAGAGAAGGAAGACATAATTTAAAATGGAGTTAAGGGAACGCGGAAGCTATGCACAAGATGTGTCCCCACACAAGATCCCTTGCGCATAGAAACAGCAAGTTAAGAATGGAGGTTACGAAGGCTAAAATTGAAGAAGAAAGTTAGAGGTGCAGAAAAATTGGACAGCAGTGAGCTGGAAAAGATGGTTCCCAACAAAAGAAAAGACGCATTTTCTTCGACAAAAAAGGCACATCTAACCCTCAGCTCAGGGCATCACATATCCCCGCAAGATTGGAAGAGTTTTTGAAAGAAGGTAAAAGTAAATGTAGAACGTAATAACTTCAGAAAGAAAAGGAGAGCAGTGACATGAAAAAAGATTGTTCGCAACGAACCAAAAAATCTTTTTTGGAAGAAAGGAAGACTAACCTAAAATTCAGATGAAATTTTCTTGTGGGAGCAATAATTTCCATTTTCACAATAGTTAAATACTCCTAAGGGTATGTAACTATTCCTATTTCGAAAAGTCATAAAAGAAAGATGAAACACATTGTCAGTTTCCCCTACAGCGGGCATGTTTCACTTAAAGTCAACAAGCAAGGGCTGCTGAGCCCTCCAAAAGTTTAAATTAGATGCTCCTCTGAATATTACCAAAATATACTGGAAATACGAGTCTGTGCCTCATCGATTGTAATGGGTCATCCCACCCGACCGTTAGCCACTATCCTTCTCCTCCTCTACGCTTGTAAGAAACAAGGGCATCAAAATGTATTCATAACATCCGATATAATTTCTGTCTAGTGTTTTTTTAGAGTTCTTTTCGCTCTAGTGTCGTCATTAATACTATGTTTCGCCGGGTTATTGCTTGTGAAGGGCATTTCTTCCTTCGATTCGTAAGCTTGTAATACGATTTCTGCCATCAGCAGTCAAGTCGGCTGCCTTAAATACACCGCTTGATCAAAGCTTTCTCGAGACCAAGTGCTCTCGCGGGGCAGCGGACAAGTTACTCTGAGATGCGAAGAGGAGGAGCGCGACATTGGCATTCGTGTCATGGAGAGGCGCAATGATTGAGTTGGGCTCGCCCGCTGTGCCAGGGTGCCTTTCTTGGCGCTCGTCACGCACCAAATTCCTTTTCTGCTACACAAACGATAAGTCGGCATCGTCCAGGGCATCAAAGGAATCGGTCGGCTCAGTCGTCGCTTGCTGAATGCTTGAAAAGTTTCATTGATTTCTTTCAATTCATTTTGCCCAAAGGCTAGTATCATCCGACATTTTTATTCTGTGAATGATACAGATGTTACAAGAGTGTTAACGTTCAACAGTATCGGAACTAATGGCATGCAGCGTACATTCCGTGAGCAGTTAAATTTATTCGACAACGTAATCCTAACATAAATCATGGGTTAGTAAGCGAGTTTGATGCATGAAATTACTGATTAGAAAGTACAATATTCCATGCAGAATGTTTTGTAATCCATGATGTTCAAGTACACAGAATCAAATTACATTCAAATAGTTCAGAATGCAAGAGTTCGAAATTTTAAAATATGTTTTTACAAGAATTCTATAATGAAGTATCACATTAACTACACGATACTTTTGATTGATTTGTTCTGATTTTACGATATTTCTGATATTTCTAATCAATTTCTTTAAAAATTACTAGCCGATTGATCATGTATTGCTTTCAGCATCCCATACCACAAAAATATGTTCAAAGAGAAGAAGGATGGAAGCACTATTATCTATAGAGTTGAGGAAGCGTGGAATCTATGCACAAGGTATGTTTCCAAGCATGACTCCGCGCAGAAAAACAAAACCGAGGGAAGGAATTTCGTGTAATAAGTATAAGTTGAAGAAAAAAGCAACAGGTGCTGAAAACAGGACAGCATGGGAGATTGTCCGTAACAAAACAAAAACCTATGATGTTTCTACGAAAAAGATGTCCTACTTAACCTTGAACTCTCATCTTCCGCTTGTGAGTGCAAATTCTCATAGACACATAGTTGTATAAGGGTTATGTAAAAACAATGCAGTTTTGATACAGCGAAGGAAAGTTTTTACACTTTTTACAGGAAATGTAAAATAAATTCAACTTGTAGAGGTGCCATTTTCTCCAAATTATTGTCCTCCGTGCATCAATTCTGTCACAAGCAGCCACAATGAAACTAAATTATGCAGGCGTATTATTAATGTGTCAAAAATGATTTTATTTTTAGGATTTAGATATTTTTTTAATATTTTAAAAACATGTTGCTAAAACATCATTTTATAGATATTATAAAAAATAATAAATGCTTTTATTTTTTTTAAAAACATTTTTCCTGAGGATTTTGAAAACCCCTGGAAAAACCCAACAACTTTGACATAACCAAATCTCTTCATGCCGTGGTAAGGCCACTGAACGTTGGTTGCAGTACCTTTCAAGCCAGCAAATGAGAAAGAAAACATGGCTCATTCGTCAAAGAAAGAGACAAAAAGAATTAAGAAACGAGCGGCTATATGCTACTTGTAAAAAGAACGTTGAAGAACCTCTGCAGCAACACGCTATCAGGCTGTGATTCATTCATTATAAGTTCGTTTTGGTCTCCTCTACCACAACAAGGATACTCAAAAGAGAGAAAAGATGAAGGCACCATTTACTAACGGAATGCAGAATCAATGCACAAGGTGTGCTCCCGCACTGGATCCCATGTGCATAGAAACAGTATGCTCAAACGGATGGATAGGAAACAGTGAACAGGGCAGCGGTGAACCGAAAAAAGATCGGACTTACCAAAAAACATATTTTTTCAACTAACACATTCTCCCCCTCGGAACCTCACATTCTCCCCCTGGAAGCGCTAATTCCCCTTAATACAATAGTTGTATCCCGTTGAGAGGATCAGCGTGTGACTATCTCATCAGTTACACAAGGCTTGACACGCGTTTAAGCAGAGGTTAGTAAATGTCCCAGAACTCTTAGTTGCTCAAATGGAAAACTAAGGACGCAAAATACAGTCGATACAATTTGCCGCACTGCCAAAAAAGTAGTTTCTCGATGCGATGAAAACGTCAGATGAGAACCCAGGCTTAAAAACCCTTACTTTCCAACAAAAAAGTCAATTTTCGTTCGCTAGCCTTACTTACGAAAGAGAAAAAAGAAACGCTTCGAGTGGAAAAAGAAAGCTTGCCTCTCAACAAATAGCTATCGTCAGATTCCGCGAAGTGCAACTGAATTTGTGGAGTGTAGCTGCGGTTATTTACTACAAAGGAGCGCAAGTTCTATCAACGCGCACTGCTCGGGACGGATGCAATGGGCATGCCTCTCAAGTTCTCCACTAGCCACCACCATAAAGCGCAAGGTTCCTTAAATGCCCAAATCTCCTCTCAGACCGTTAAAAGAAGGGGGTTTAAGTTATTCTTCAATCCCTTCTCAACTTATCCCCACGTGAATTCCAAGAGTAATGGCTCAAATTACTCATTAGACTTTTTGAGAAATAATTAAAATAGACCTCAGAAAATCTACGAAGTTCCTTGACGCACAGTGTTCTCTGCCTAGTACGTGAACTAGTAAAATTAAAAATAAATTTTCACGGTTGGAGAGTTCGAGCGCAAAAAAATACAAGGTGCACATTTCTCTTTTAAATGCACTTCGAAATCCGCTGTGATTTGTAGTATAAAGAAATAAAGCGAAATGAAAAATCATAAAGAAATAATGACAGATGGAAAAATAAGTTGAATGTTTAACTCTCTTCTCATTGATAAAGATGCTAGAAAATTTAAATTCGGAACAAAATCTTTTAAATTCAATCCTTTCAAAAGGATTCTATTTAATAGCCCTTACCTTCGTCACAAAATTAACTTACGACCGTGTTAAATGCATTTCGGCGTACCTCTAGAGGACAAATGAACTGAATTTACGTTATCAGTATAAAATTTTAATCACTGTTTGATTTACCAGTAAATGCTCATGGCATCATTTCAACGTCGAGACAAGCTTAGTCCAAGAGGGTTTTTATGTGTTTTTGTTGGAAGTATACACGTGTTTCGTACTGCCTATCAAAGCTATGAAGTTCAAGGCAGAAAGCCGAAAGCATTTCCCATTGCTTCGCTATATTTATCTGACTCCGAGACCAAGAACGGTTACGGAATTCCAAAATGAATTACGAAGTTCATCGCTTCATGACCCAAGTTCTGGACCAGCAACCTGGAGAATGGCCACACCGCCATTAACTTTTTCTCGTTGGCTGCAGCGGTTGGCGATCAAAGTTCGTTGCAGTACTCCGCTGTTTCAAGAACTTGACATTTCAATAACCCAACCCCGTCTTTGCTGCAACTTTTGTAGCCCGGGCGTTATCTTGAGACATGAAAAAAACAGTGTACTTTTCTTAGTTTTCAGTGGGGAACATCTGGTGCAAATGTGCGGTTCCGCATTATCTAGTAAAGACCATTTAGAATTTGTCAGTGGAAGAAACCCATACCTAAGCTCGTCTCGCTAAGAATGTCAAAATCGACTGCAATGTGATAGTGTATCTACATAGCCTAGTGTAAGGCAGCTTAGTAAAAAATAACATAGCCTATTGACGAACAAAAATCAGTAAGAATAATATTCAAAGTCGTTGACTCAAAACGATGACACGACCAATTGAATTGTGGAAAAATGCAACAAATTCCATTACATTTCAGTCGCAAAGCAAAAATCGAAGCAATTTCCAAACCTAGAATGCATTGGCAAGCAAGTATTCTGCATTATTTCACATTTGATTCTTTTGAGAACGCAAATAGCTCAAAATGATGTCTAAGCAGAGCAACACAATGCCAGCAAATAGTATTCGGAACTGTACACGTTTGCTTAGGCCCATGTCCAAATTTCGCACCATGTATCCCTGTACACTTTAAGAAGTTTAAAAAACCCTTAAAATACACTCAGAAACTCGACCAGGGGATAGAACAATTATAATAAGATAGAATAAGATTAGATTTTATTTCAACTCTCCCTAACCGCCACAAAGCGGTCCGAAGAGTTAAAGGAAGAAGGCACCATTTAATATGGACTTTAGAGAACAGGGAATCTATTCACAAGGTGCATAGAAACTTGAGACAGTAGTTTATACATAAGATAAACGTTGAAGAATAAAGTAGGAGGTACTGAAAAGCAGGGACAGCAGTGAACATAGCAGAAGATGTCCTATTGCATTTGAACAAAAAGAAGGCCAACCTAACCTATAGCCCGTGACCTCACATATTTCCCCCGGGAGCGCTAATTCCCATGGATACAATAGTTGTATCCCCCAGAGACACCTTGGGAAAGGTAACTCAAGGAGCCCAAATTTCATGCACGCCAAGATTGGGCAAACAGTCTACGAACAACATCAATTTCTGATGTGAAATAAATTTCTAGTGCTGAAGTACATCGTCAGTGTGTTATGTTGTAATAAGTACTATGAACGCGTGCATAAAAATACATTTATTTTTCATTAGTAGTATTAAGAAAATATACTGACAAATTACGTTCAATGCACGCCAATTATAAGCACATTGATTTATGATGTGAAGTGCTGGCATCACACAGCAGCTCACAGATATGCCAATTTGATACTTCACGCATCGAATTGATAAATTTCACCGCATTCGGCAGTAAACCGCCGCATTCAGGCAGTTCACAGACGCATTCAAGCAGTTCAGAGTAACTTTCGTTTGATGTATGCAAACTTAAGAAATTTATGAAATTTTGGTAAGATATTAATCTTATTCGGGTCACCATTGTAGAGGGACACAAAAATGTTGGTACACAGCTGCTGAACAGTTGACTTTCGAAATTCTCCCAGTTAAACAAAATGTAGTTGCTTCACAGATATGAGGATTAGAATACGTACTACTAAAGAACGCACAGTCCTCATTGAGATGAGATAAAGATTCTAACCGTCTCTTGTACAATGAAACAACTTTAAAATAGTACATTGACACCAGTAAGTACACAAGCTTATTATGGAGAATTCTGAAATTTCCCACTGCCCTGAGAGGCGCATTGGGGTTTGACCCTTACTTTCAGTTCAACGTGGCTTCGGGCTTAGTGGGCTGGGAGAAGATACTTTTTGAACCCTGAACCTTAGAATACTCTTAAGTGTGCATTACGGATTAAGTGCGATATATATTGGCGTCCTCGGTGCTGTAACCGCCTAACTTAGTGAGCTGGGAGCGATGTGTCTTGTGGGCGTCTCCTGTAGACTTACCTGGCCGTCGATCCCGCTGCGCTGAACCTGCGGTATCTCGCCTTCTTCCATGCTTCCTCGCCCACTTCCTCTTTAACGTTAATTTCTTAAATACTCCTTGCTTCTTTCATAGTCGTTACTTGCCGACTAGAATTCTACCTCTTTCTACTACCTTTATTAGTACGCTTATTTAACTTGTTTCTTACATTGCTGTAACCGTGTGAGTGCGTGTGAATTCAACTTGTTTGTAGACTTGAATTGATTAGAGCCGACTTTGCTCAAATTATCTACATAAGTTTTTCTTTAATATTGTTACCTGGGGCCTGCCGACTGACGGCTAGTAGGCTGTCTAGGTCTCTGGGTAAATCTTAACTTGATAATCTAACCCTTGATACTTACCTTTTTCGGCTCTACATGAGCATTTCTTTACCTTACCTCTTTACGCCTTTACTTTACCTCTTAACGTCTGTACTTCGTGACTCCGGAAGTGTCCACCACACCGAGGCACAACTTTAACTCAGGTTAGCATTGCTGTGTGTTGGGGTTTGGTCGCTTGTCGAAGCCAACGGCTGACCTAATTTACAAATGCTACATTTGTTAGAGTTCCAGCCACCCCTTAAACTTCCGAACGATTCGGGATTTGACACGAATTCATTACTAGACTTTAATTTTACAAACAGAAGTTATAACATTTTCACAAATAATTAAGTACACTGAATTAGAAGCATTAGAAATCACATCCATCAAATTTAGATCCCGTCCCCAGAATAAATAATACTAGAAGAATAAACACTATATTGGGTAGCACGACCGAAGCCCGAAGATGAAGCAAGTAGGACAAACAGCGATCAGGCATCAGCTACGGAACAGGCTCCTTGAGGTGACGACCACAGTGCCGCCTACAAAGAACGGACTGCTTAAGACTCTTTAAACGGTAACTCAGTTAAATATGCGACAACAGGACTAAATCTTATTTCACAAAAATTTAAAAGAAATGAGCAAGGTGGTGCGAACTTTCTATTCACCTGGCTCTGAAGACACCTATGAGAGAGTGAAGGTAATAGGGACACCAAGAGGTCACGTCGCAAGAACAGAAAGAAGTAGGATTCTGATGTCAGCAATCCGGATCGTTTATTTTAGGAACCCCTGACACTGTGGTTGGGTTAGGCTTTGTTTACATTCCGATACTTTAGCTAATCTACAAATGCCTCAGCTGCTCTCCTTTTTCTTACTAATCAGAGTATTATTCCTCCTTGCAATATCTTCAATTTAACATCCTTAATAACGGGGGGTGCGGAGGCGGATCAACGGGTTGCACTAGACGACAGTTTTTATTTCGGCGCTTCCAACTGCAGCGGAGCCGTCACTTGGAGTTCTGCTGAATGGATCTGGGACAGCTTGTCTGCTTGCTACCTATGTTGGGTTAGAGTCCAACGGCAGACATTCGCCTGACTCGACGCCAAGACTTGCGATGACCAGGGCCACGGTCACTGTTCTTGGAGGAAGATTCCTGTGGTAGTACTCAGCTCCTCATGTTCGCTCGTCGCTGCAGCTGTGACGCAGACTTAGCAGTGCAAGGGGACGCCAATCGCCACTGTTTTTAGATTTTAACCTTTGAATAATTTAATAAAGCTGTAATTCCTATTCGCATTTAGCGATAACTTTGTTGATCGTTACGTAGCTTATTTCCTTAAGTTTGCCTTCTTTGTTCCGTTGAGGGCTTTTTTATATCTTTAGTTGTGCTCAACTTGCAGGACAGTAAAAATACTTGCAATTGACTTGGTCGTATTAAATCTATTTGTGTGGGTTTCCCACACTTAACCTCCTGGAATGCAAATTAAAACGTTCGTGATTTTCCCCACTACGAAATGAAACCTTTGAATATGAAAATGGTGACGTAAATTTTTTCAAACGGAATGCAATAGAAATGAACTTCATTCATTTATTTTAGTGCATGTCTAGCGCTGTGAAAACAATTTTTGACAACATTAAAACTTTCGTTCATGTCGCCTGCGAATCGACTGCAATAAATTGTAGCCGACTTTCACGCAGACTTGAGTCTCCAAATCCATTAACAATGTAACACGCCATTACCTAAATCAAAAAGTCAGCTACGGCGCACATTTCATCACAAACGGCACCGTATGTGAACGCTACACGCAAACCACCAATTTTCGATGATGCTCTGACGATGCGCAAGCCATTTTGTAAATTGATTAGGCTACTCTGGCGGTCCCGGTGACCTCCAACAATTACTCTTCGAGAGCAACTGTCTGTCCGTCAGCAGAGTAACTTCACCATGAGCCAGCCGACAGCTGTGAGCACAATGGAGAACGCCTCGGTATGACCGTGTGTTATCGAGAAAACGTGGATACACGTTTTGCGTAGCGTTCTATAAAAGGATTCCACGATGAGTGAATTAAACCCACGCAATAAAAAATCTTCAGTGGTTTCCCTCGATATGAGTACATGCTAGAAAATAGCTAAATTGAATTATCACGCAGCAGCAGTGCCAAGTTTCGCTTTAACTCCAAATTTTTTGTTGCGCAGCTTTATATGCGTTAACTTGGAGCAGGTACGGTGAGAGTTAGCGGTAAAGGAAGCAAGGTAACTAAGGTATTTGATCTCTCCTGAGCCCAAAAAATGCGCTTGTTCAAAGGTCACTATGTCTGGTCCGTATTCTCAAAAGTATGAAGCCCATTAGCTACGTCCGAATTTGAATGCAGAGCACTTTTCCTTTCACGTCAAGTTATATTATGCGAGTTGAGAAATTTTTGGAAACAATTCACAGGATTTCTCAAGAGAAATGACAAAATGATCTTTGCAATTCGTAATATGGTATGTAAATGCCGAACAAGAGAACCAGTTAAATTCAATAAGAGGAAATCAAAGCATCAAATGCAGAAACGAAGAGATCTTTCTCATTCTCATTAATAATAATTGTTGATGAAGACCAGAACACTTCAGAGTATCTGAGCCCGTACTGAAAATTGTTTTATTACCTTTTCTGCAAAAGAATGTCTTTAGCTGTAAGTTGAGAATCCTGATGAGAAAATTTTTACACAAACATTTTTCTCATGCATTAACTGATTTTTATCAGAATTTTTTCCAAATTAAAAGGACCTCGTCACCGTGAATCTCTCATGTGGCTGTGCTTGGATGCAAATTTCTCGTTTAGAAAACCATTATTAACTGCATCGTTTTCAATGCTAATTAATTGAAGTAATAAAATTATGAAATGTTAGGTTCTTTCCCTGACGGCTCTACACGGGCGTTTCATGAATACACTTCGGATTTAATGAATAATTTTTTCATTTTCGAGTGTATCCCAAACGTGCAACATTCCATTGTCACTTCAGCTTCGCTGGCGAAAGAAAGCATTAGCCCACGATAGAAAATCAGTGATCGCATGAAATAAAGATTAACTGACCAAAAAAACTTGCGCAGAAGACATAAGCTGCGCAGTACCCCATGGAAGAAACAAAAGTAAAAAGTTAAAAGAGTAAAGCATTGTCGAACATTTTTCTTCAAATTACAGTTTCAGTTCAACAGTTGTGAGCCTGAACAAGGAAGGGAGGCCCATCTATTCCAAAATTTTCATAATGTTTAATACCAACGAGGTGAAAAGAAGCTTAGTCATAGCATTGATTGATTGATTATACGAAAGTTTTAGCCTCCCTTTAAACCAACAAAAATTTTTAAAGATAGGAAAGATGAAGGATGGAGGATGATGGGACCACTTAGTATGGAGTTAAGGAAACGTGGAATCTACGCACAAGGTGCAAAAAAACAATGAGCTAAGAAAGTAGTTTATGAAACAAGATAAAAGTTGAAGAAGAAAGTAGTAGTTGGTGAAAAACAGGGCAGCAGTGAATCGAAAAAAGAGAGTCCATAACAGAACAAACAAACCTATTCTATTTTAACAAAAAAGGCCTACCTAACCTTTAGCTTGGGACCTCATTTAATCCCCCCTGGGAGCGCTAATTCCCTTGGATACAATGTTCTATCCCCATGAGGGGATTAGTCATTGCATTGGCGAACGATTTATGCAGGAACGTCCAACAACTTAGAAGTGAAACCAAGCAACGCTAGAACGAACCTTCATTTTAGATTCCAATGATTCAGCGAATACCTAAAGCCCTGCATGACAACATCTTAATTGAAGTTTAAAATTTTGTGTAATAAACCTCGTGAGAAAGTTGAGCAGCGAAGAAATCCTCTAGCGCATCTTCAGGCGATAAAGGTGTCTTTGAGCGAGGTTTTTAGGCTATTCTGGAGCTTTTCGTTGCATTGTTCAGTGGCAGTTCCGAGGTAGGCTGTAAATCGCGGTGCTTACGAGGACCACAAGTGGTATTTTGTGGCTCATGAGGAGTTCCAACCATTACAAAGTCGCTTTTTAAGTCGTTGCTGGGATAGAGAACTGCTTGCGGCTTGCCATCACATTTCTCACTGCATTTTCATCCATTTGTAAACCTGCTCAAGCACTTTCAGCGATGATGAGTTTCGTTTTCACTCTGAAAACATCGGTTCTATCTCCACAAGTACATGAGTCCACGATTCATGCACTTGAACCCGACATTGAAATCTCCACGAATTATGATAGCGTTCACATTTTACAAGGAAGGACAACAAAGTTTTAATAAGGAATTCTCAAAGCTATTTAGCACTCCTTTGACAGTAGCTTGTTTGATTGATTATACTGTAACTTAGTTTCAGCTTCCCTTACAACAAAGAGAGGAAGGAGGAAGACACCATTTAGTGTTGAATTAAGGGAACGACTATTTTATGCAGAACGTGTGTTCCCAGACAGGATTCCCTGCTAAAAAAAACAGTAAGCTAAGAAGAAAGGTTATAAAAAAAGATAAAAGTTAAAGAATAAAATCAGAAGTGCTAATAAACAGGACAGCAGTCAACCGAAAAAGACGAACAAATAAAAATAAACTTTATTTTAACAAAAGAAGACTCGCCAAAATCTGAGCTCGGGGCCTCACATTTTCTCATTGGGAGTACTAATTCCCACAGATACAATAGTTGTATCCCCTTAAAAAGGAGAGGGCTTACATTTTATCGGAGGAATGAGGAAAGAACATGCTAAAACTACAGTAACAGTATTTGTAAAGATACAATCTTAAATAATCACTCAAAATCAACGCGGACGCCGGAATTCCCGGCAGCTGAAGTTCGCAAACGAGCAAAAACTAACATTTTCTTTCTGAAGATCATTCGGCGAGTCCAACTGAAGGCTGGGCGGAGCCGTCGCGTAACTTGGAGCGTGACTCCATTTCTCACTGGAAGTGTCGAGGCCTGGAAGCAGCAAAAGACGCTCCGAGTCTCTGGCCTCTCCCCCGTTACCTTCTAATCTATTCAAGCAGCAGCAAAATTGAGTTGCCGGTGAGACGAGCCTTGCCCGCGGATGTCATGCGCAAAACAAGCTTCAGAGGAGTGTTAGTTTGCATACGTCCAGACTGTGGGTAATTCTTTCATGTTTAGGCCAAATGAAAATGAGATGTTTCATATTTTGTCAATACTGTTTTTACTGAATTTTTAGGGCAACACATGAAGGCAAGCGAGAAGCAGAAGCAGTTGCAAATGTTGGGGAACATTTTTGTAAAAGCGATTAGCTAATTCCTCGTAAGCAACCTTAAACTGATTTTATGTTGCAGCATAACATCAATGCAAACTTTGAAAGCAGTTAGAGCAAGTCTTCGTTTTCAACGCCAAGATATTTTCCCATACGAAAGAGATTAGACCATTTAGTTTAGACAAAGAATAACGTTGAATCTTTTCTCAAGGTCTGTTCCCACACAGGGCATAGATACAAGTTAAGAAGGAAGAGGGAAATGAAGACTAAAAAGAGATAGGCAATATGCTATGAAAACTGAAATGGGCAAAGTGGGCACAAAAGATCCAAGTCCCGAAGGCCTATCTATGGCCGACGTAACCTAACAGAATCCCCCCCAGGGGGGCATCAGTCCCGATTTCATAGAACAGACAAGCATAATCTGTTCCTACTACCTTTACTATGCCCCTCATGGGACTATTTTTCATAAAAAACGGTAATGTTGGCGAACGATTTATGCAGGAACGTCCAACTTAGAAGTAAAATCAAGCTAAGCTAGGACGAACCTTCGTTTTTGATTCAAATGATTCTGCCAATACCTAAAGCCATGCATGACAACAGATTAAAAAAATTATGTGTTGTCCAGGCCTCGACACTTCCATATAAAGGAACAGATTATTCTACGAACGTTCGAATCACGAAGTCTATGTCTTCAGCGATTTTACTTGAATTTGATAGGCCATGACTAACCTACTGAAATATGTTTACTTAAAATTGACAGAACGGCAATAAAATTCAATCTTTTACTCAAAAAAATTGACATGCGAGCTTGCTAGACCTCATTTTCAACGCACTTAATGAAGTAACTCTTCAATAGAAAGAAGCCAGGAATCCGCGAAATTCCTCAAAGCAGAAAAAATGAGGGAACGCAGTTTTGTAAAGTCGAGTCCGGGGGGCGCGTTTCAAGCGAAGAAGAAGCAGCGAAAATCTTTGTGGCAGTCACTGACTTCCAATCCCAGCACAAAGCAACGGGCTGCTCGGAACTGCTTCTGGTCCTGACCTACACCGTCCCGTTCAATTTCATTCCTAAAGGAAAGAATAAAAGGAAACAAAAAATTGAAGGACACCGAACAAAATTGCTACAGGGAATAGATGAAAGTTTTGCGATCGAACTGTGAAGCGCGAAAGATTTCGTTCTGAAAGAATGCATCAAATTAGATGGGTGAAACAAATTCCCCAATTTCACGCGAACAATTATTCCTCGACTGTAGTTACAGACCCTTAGCAAAGCACCATTACATCGATGACTACAAATTAGCAGCCAGAATGTTTGCACTTTAAGGGTAAAACTGAAGTTTGAAATTCAATTCAGATTTAAAGTCAATCGTGGTAAGCAATTTTGAAAAACGCAAACATGAACTGGTTCATGCTTTCATTTAACTTTCATTAGGTGTTTATAAAAATTGAGTTAGTACCTGCAGGTCAGTCAGTAGCACTATGAAAATTCTCTCATTGACCACCGGCGGGTCCCCTCGCAGGAAACGCGTGAATAATTTATTTTACGACCATTTCAAATTACAGAAAAGATACATCAGATTTCGTCTACTCAAAGCTTCACTAACCAATCACAGGTCTTCCCTCGATAAGCAAGAGAATGCTTAATTGATTGATGTAGTCATTTTTCGCCTCAAATTCCACAATAAAAATGTTCAAAAAGAGGAAGAATAAAAGCACCTTTTTGGTATGGAGTTAAGGGAACGCAAAAGCTATACACAAGGTGTATTCCCACACAAGATCCCTTGCGCATAGTAAGTTGAGAAGGAAGGCTATGAAACAAGGTTAAAGTTGAAGAAAGTTAGAGGTGCTGAGAAACAGAACAGCAGAGGACCGAAAGAATTCCTTGTGAAAACAAAACATTCTAGTTCAACAGAAAGAAGACCTACGTAACTCTCAGTACCTCCCATTTCCCCTCTGGTAGTGCTAATTCTCAAAGGTACAATAGTTGTTTACCCCTGAGTAGGAAGGAATAATTTAGTTTGAAATAACTAATAGTGTATCAATGAACAAGGCGCATCCTCACCTCACCCTCTGCACACAAAACACAGCCTTATTATTTTACTTCACCAGCTTCATGATGAAAAGTACGTATTAATAACAGTAGTTATTATAATTATATAAGAAAGTTTTAGCCTCCCTTAACCACAACAAAGATGTTCAAAGAAAGGAAGGAAGAAGGCATCAATTAGGATGAAGATGAGGGAACGTGGAATCTATGCACTAAGTGCATAGAAACAGTAAGCTAAGAAAGAAGTTCAAGAAACAAGAAAAAGTTGAAGAAGAAAGTAGTAGGTGCTGAAAAACAGGACAACAGAGAACTGAAAAAAGATGGTCCGTAACAAAACAAAAACCTATTCTATTTCAACAAGAAGAGAGCCTACCTAACCTTTAGCTCGGGCCCTCACATAATCCCCCTGGGAACGCTAATTCCCATAGATACGATAGTTCTATCCCTTTGAGGGGATTGGTTACAGTAAATAAACCATGTAAAACTGTCAGTTAACTTTGTGATGCATATACTTTTCCTCGCGATGAAGAATTATTATTCATCCAGAGGTAAAGAATTCTGCATTTAGTTATTATCTTTCGATTATGCAATGTTTACAGGTTCATCCTACGTTTCCCGAACGAGAAGTTTCTGTCCGACTTTGATCGAACTAAGGAGACCATCTATATAGTAACGAAACATTCAGTAAATTTTAATAAATTTTCACACTGAAACATAAAGTGATAGATTTCGATACAATATTTGCTGACAAACTTTCACTGTATGGTATTATTGTTTATTTCCAAAATGGGCAAAAATTCACTAATTACACTCTAAAAAGAATGCGTTCATGTCTGGCGGGTCGATAACACGAAAGCTGTGATTTGCATCTCTCATCACAAGATCCAAGCTGACAACAAGTATCCTTTAAGCCCTCTTCGATATTTCAAAGCATGGCCGAGGAAGAAGAGCCGAGCGTACTAGATTCTGACCTTTCTTCGATTACCCTAAGCCGCGCCATAAAAGCAGTCAGGTTCCTCTGAAATGAGGTAATTTACCCTAAAGTCGAAGCACCAGACCGCATACTCACGATGCTTTCCAAGGCCTCTTTTCTTTTTCTCTTTAACCAGCCAACATTTTACCCAAGAAGTGCATTTAAGATCGCCGGACGCGCGTTCAAAGTTTAATATAATATTCAATGCATTCTGTGTGATGACCAACTTGCAATATTGCTAGGTTGAATAACGCCTTTTTGACCGTCAAGATCCATTAAATTTTCCTAGTTCCATGCTCTTGAACATCCGAAAATGCTTTACATTTTTCAGATGAATATTGATGACAACTTATGTTAATTTTCTTCGCAGCTCGACATGCAAGTTCTTATTTAAAATTCAGTTCACGTATATAAATACTAAGCAAACATTTCAATACTTAGGGCAAAAATGAAATAATAATGTGACTAAAAATGGAAGTACAATATTAAGTTCAAGTTGTGCTACATTTCAGACACGTTTTAACTGAAGGAGTTTCAAGTAACTGGTGCAGAATGACTAGACAGGGCTTCAAGTTCAAATTTGACTATTTTACTTTCTAGCTCAAACTTCAAAGAAGTAAGAACTTCAAAAAATATGTATATAGCTCATATAACATTCAATGTTTCTCAATTAAGACAGTTTTCAATATTCTAAAATTAAATTTAGCTTTATACTCAGGACTTCCAGCGAGATTTTTTCGTTGATATTACCAAATTTCCAGGAACTCTAAAATAGTTCACAATTTTCATTTCATACGCATCGAATTGAAGGAAACCACTTAATGGACTCACGAGATAGTTAAAAATTTTGTTGTGAAATAAACTGCGAATTTCTTGAGGCTTCTTTAAATTGGCATGATCGAAAAAAAATTTAACGCGTGCATGTAATTTTGAGGTCACAATAAACCAATCCCCAGAAAACTTGAACAGTTTAAGAAAAATACCCGCGATGGCTCAGAAAAAAAACCGTCTTCATATTAAATTCAACAGTGGACAAATAAGAAGTAATCTCAAGCGTTTTAGTTCGAAAATTCTATAATAATGGTCAAAATATACGAACGTGGAGGACCTTGGTTCGCCTAAAATTTCTTCCTTTGGCGACACAGCACGTGCGTTTTTCCTCAGTTTGGACGAGCGGAGCACAGCTGCTGAGCAGAAGTGAATTGCCACACGAGAGAAAAATTTAAAAATTTCTTCGAAACGTGCACTTGAGGACCAGTCTCAGGGGGAGCAAAAAGGAACAAAACTCCCGGAATGCACGGATTGTAAAAAGAATCTCTATCCGAGGACTTGCGTTAGGTCCTTCGAACGATCGCGCAGGAAATCAAGGATCTCAAAAATGAGCAAGAGTTTCTCGTGGAGCCGCAGTTTCGTTTTTCTCAAGCTCAAAGACAACGGAAAAAGACTAAAATACTCGGGAAATAACAGAACAGTTCTCCAAATCGCGTAAAATTATTTAGCTGTCAAATGCCGTGAGCGGCGGAAGAGCGAGCATTACTTAATTGTTCATTCTTTTGTCTCTGAATAATAGAGAAGACAACTTCTTTCGAATGAGCGCACGCTGTTTCTGAACATGAACCAATATGAAAATTGGAACCAAAAACAGTTTATTTTGAAGGAGCATCAATACTAAGTTATAGGAATAGCACGAATTACTTTTTAATTTCTCAATTACGGAGCACCTAAACCCATACTTCTTAATTAAAATCATAACCATCACGCTTCTCTCATATGAATTTTGCTCGCGTTCTGTGGGATTTTTTACATAAAAGTGCTGACACTTGTATGTA
Organism: Platorchestia sp. MABIK; assembly: GCA_014220935.1. NCBI lineage: Eukaryota > Metazoa > Arthropoda > Malacostraca > Amphipoda > Talitridae > Platorchestia > Platorchestia sp. MABIK. The sequence continues at coordinate 62,142 of JACJUY010000959.1, read as the reverse complement.
AAAAAAGATGATGTATTCAACGGGGAAAGCGATAGTAGAAAATAAAAGGAACTACACACCTAATGCGCTCATTATACCTATTCGTTACAGCCCTTTGCATTTTTCTTGATCGTGGAAGTGTTTTTCTTGTCTTAAAAGGATGAAAATATTGAAAATAATTCGTCAAATTTTCAAATGTCATTACTTGAAATTCAACAGTCGAGATAGTTTCAAGACACAATATTGTCTTTCGGTGGAATGATTTTACGGCTAAAAATATGCATGTACACAGTACAGGAAGACGTTTTATTCTGCAGCAACCTCAAGTGGTGCCATGGCGGAGTGTTATTCAGACTATAGAATCGAGGTAAAATACCGATTGAACCATTTCCTTCCGTCTACAGTTAACAAGTGTCAATAATTAACACCTACTCTACATTCAGCGTTGGAAATTAATTGAGCCTATTTTTTCGTACAGGCAAAAACTAAAAACTTTAATGCTCCGCTCATTGCCACTTAACTTTAGTGCTTCTATTTAGGGCTACCCATCTGGTGGCTTCACCACTCGTCGGTAAATCCCACTCATTATCAGTTCTTCGAAAAGCTACCAGATATTACCCCAAATTGAGCAATTCAGTATATTTGCATAATCAAGTGGTCATAATGTATTCAAATAACTTCATCCCTGTTTCAACTTTCAAATCCGTTCACTCAACTGGGGCTCAGAATTCCCGTTGAAGGCACCACTGCTCATAACGCTGAAAAAAGTAAGGTATTAATTAGCATGTCGATGTGACAAGGAGGGGATTTTAGGAGAATAATCGATTACTAAAGCGCAGGAGGAAAGTTGCACAGAAAAGCTGGAAAGTAGAAAGATATGCTCTGGGCAACTGCAACTGTTAACCCACAAACGTATTACAGGAAATATTGCTGGTTTTGAGATGGGTGGAAGCTAAGATTACTCTTTAGAAGTACTAGCCTCACATGAGTACTTTAGTGGAATTTCGCTAAGGAATCTCTCTTTGCTCAGGAGTTTCGAGTCTCCAATAAGCTAAAAAGCTCATTCCTATTTCGGACACCGTGGTAAATTTGAAGGGACGATAGCCTTTTTTTTTCGTAGTTTTTTTCAACCAATTCAAACCAGACAATTATTCCCATAAATGTTTGGCACAAAATTTGAAACTTGATCAACGAGGAGGCTCTGCAGCGCGAAGCCGACTCCATAACACACACGCGCCTGCGCACTGACGAGCGAAAATATCAATGCGTCGATTGATTGATTTGAAGTTAGTTTTAGCCTTCCTCGCAGCAACCGAAATGTGCATAAAGAGGAAGGATGAAGGCACCAAATAGTAAAGACTCCAGGGAACGCGGAACCTATTGATGAAACGATAACGATGAAGCTATTTAATTAATATTGAATCTATTGATGAAACGGTAATGGTTAACGGTAATCCATAGAAACGGTAAGATGAGATAAAGTTCATGGAAAAGATCAAAGTGGAAGAAGGAAGTCAGAGGTGCTGAAAAACTGGACAGCAGAGAACCGGAAAAAATGGTCCTTAACGAAGAAAAAATATTTTGCTTTAACAAAGGAATGCTTACCGAACTGTCAGCTCTGGACTTTCCATTTTAAACTCCGACTCCCGTTTCCGTCAATTTTATCAGTAAACGTAGAGAAACTTAAAGAAATTCAAGTTTAAAAGCCGCCCCAAAGGTGCAAAATCTGGGTTTGCACACACCGCTGTAGAAAGAAGGCACTCATCTCAATTACACGAAAAGGGAAAGTGAGACGAAAGAATAAGAGACAGACAATTATGTATGAGGCCGGGTGGTCAGAAAGCTGGCTCCTCCCACGAGTTAGGGAGAAAATAAAATCTAAAAAAAACAACATAAACATACCTAATAACAAGTATGAACTCCTATCAGACACTGTTTACATCAAATTTTAAATGTTCATTCAGTGTTCATACAGTTGGAGGAACAGCAATTTACAAGCCATACTTCTTTTGTTCAGATTGCTCTCATTGATGTATATTTTCGTGAACGTGAAAATTCCAGCTCTATATTTCCCAATCTAGACATTGGTCATCAATCACAGGTTTCTGGAACCTGCAGACGTGATTGGATGTCAACCCCAATATTGGAAAACTCGGATTTAAAGCCAGAATATCCGCTTTGGAACGTGCCTGCTCAAAGCCCTGGCTACAGAGCACTCGCGAACAAATTGTAGCGCGAGGGTTGCAGTTTTAACTAAATGCAGCGATTTCACGAGTTTATCGCAAACCCAAAAATAGAAGATTCAAACCCACCAGGGATCGGTTTTACTCCCCGTTCACTAACTCGTAATTTACAACAAACGAAAAAAATTGTCGATCGAGCAGTGACAGCGTATGTAAGGACAAACCTAGCTAAGCTTTTTGAGCGAATCGAAGTAGTGATCGAGAGTGAGATCGAAACCTCGAGTATGCTGCGGACAGCAGTTTTCATGCAAATCGGAGAATAAATGTTAAGCATTCAAATAAACTGGAATTTGTATCGCTTTTTCAGAGTAAGTTAATTTCTGAAGGGAATGAACTTAAAATATATGTTTCTCTCTGAAATGCTTTCTAAAATTTGTAGTGGTAGTTGGTTTAAACGAAACCAGTAAGTTCAACACGTTGGTCGCGAAGTTAGCCGCTTATGTACAAGGATGGAATTTTCATAATGCTGCTGACCTACCAGTAGTTACAAAAATATCATCAATACTTTATCAACGCTAAATGAAGGCACAATTCAGTTATTGTACGCTATTTTCAAAAACTCTTACTGAAATTAACTTTCAATATGAGTTGAATTTTGAACTTGAATTTAACCCATCGCAGTCAACGTGTTAAGCCTCCCTAACCGCAACAAAATCATTCCAAAGAGACGAAGCATGACGACACTATTTAGAATGGAGATCAAGGAACGATCGAGGTATGTTCGCACTAAAGATTCGGTGTGCGTAGAAACAGTACTTTGAGAATTAAGGTTATGAAACAAGATAAAAGTTGAAAAAGAAAGTCAGAGGTACTAGGAAAAAGGGCACCAGTGAACCAAAAGAGATGATCCGCAGTAAAATAAAAACAATCTATCACAAAAAAGGGTTTAACTCTCAGCTCGGGACTTCACATCCAAAAAGCCAAAACGAGGTTCGAGAGGCAGCCTATGTTCTGCATCAAGTAAGAGCTAAATCAAGGGACTGTGATCTGCATCAAATTGGAACCCCAGTCAACGTTTTTTTTTTCTTCCACAGGACATTTTTTTCGTGAAGATTATTTTCACGATTGGGATAAAAAATTAAATTAAAAAAATATGAAGTAGTTCAGCTTGAGAAAATCGATAGATTCAACACTTTGATCGCAACGTGCACCACCGGTACAGTAGGGGATTCTCATAGTGCTGCCGAAAAACCAGTAGTCCCGAACTTAAAATTACTTGAATAAAGCTAAATGAAGGCGCGATCCAGTTTAATGTTTGTTATTTTCTAAATAGCTTAACAAAATAGAATTTAAATTTAAGCGGAACATTGAGCTTCGGTTTAACCATTTTCGGTCAAAGTGCTAAACCAAACATTATGTTCACTGAGCGAAGGCAAAGGGTATGACCTTCGACTCCTCATGAAGCATGGGATCGGTTGTTAGTTAGGTTAGTCTATCTTGTGCTATGGAGACTGAGGCCTCCCGGGGAACACCAGCAGCACGCTGTTAGGTAACCGATGCTGTAGATACGCTTTTGGGATGACTTTTTTTCTTTCTCACTATATTTTTTATCCATTTTCATGCCGTCTTCGCTATCTCCAATACCTTTTTTCCGCTTCCATTTTGATTTGCTGACGCTATGCGCAGGGTATCCGTTGTGAGGACACACCTTGCACTTATATTCCCGTATTCCACAGTCCATCCAAGATGGTCCCTTCTCTTCGCTCTCTTGTGATCGTATTGTTAGGGCTAGAACTAGAAAAACGCAATATCAAACATTAACGTGGCCTCATACGTTCACTTTTTGATCATGAACAGAAAAAAGATGATATACTCTCAGAAAGAAAACGATTTGGGTATACTTCCAGTAATATCGAGTTAACAGAAGTCAGGCATGAATGACAGAAGCCAGGAATGAATGACAGAAGCCAGGCATAAATGACAGAAGCCAGGCATAAATGACAGAAGCCAGGCATAAATGACAGAAGCCAGGCATAAATGACAAAAGTCAGGCATAAATGACAAAAGTCAGGCATAAATGACAAAAATCAGGCATAAATGACAAAAGTCAGGCATAAATGACAGAAGTCAGGCATAAATGACAAAAGTCAGGCATAAAAGATAACCGAAATAAGAACGTATTAACGTTCACCTCAGATGATGTGCCCATAGAACTCGCTGATGGAAGGAAATTAAAGCGGTCTCACGTTGCGCTTCATTTAGAAGCCTCACAACCAAGCGAATCAAATATTGGCACGAGATTTATGCTCAAATGATTAATCAAAACCGAAGTAGTCTTACATACAAAAGTCAGAAAAAATCAACAACCAAAATAAAAATTTAGATGCTACGAACGAAAAAATGGGGTCGAATGAGATCAATGACTTGCTGGAGTGCTGTAAAATGATGCACCGGTATTTTGTTAGTGATTTCAGCGCATCAAAGGCAAGGAACTTTTCAAAAAATGAAGCTTGATATTTTCGAGCATCAATTAAATCTCGGAATAAATAATCGTCAGAGAAATGGATCAACTCGCGCAAAATGCTCTCCTGACATCCAGTGAATTTCATGCTGGAAACGAAATATCTCAATATTTTCTTTACGAATAAATATATTTTATGAAATATCTGAACTCACTTGATTTGTACGTTATATATCATGCATTACTTAATTGCTCTCGAGTCAAAACTTATGATTGCATGGAGAACGCATATTTTTGTAAACCTACGACTAATAGAGGTACAAGTTAGTTGAAACCTCCTTAACCACAACAAGGGCGTTCTCCAGAGAGGGGGAAGGAAAGCATCTTTTGGTATGGAGTAAAGAGAGCAGGGAAACTATGCGCAAAGTGTTCCTACACAAGATCCCCAGAGCATAGCAACAGCCAGGGAGGATGGAAGTATACAGCACAAAATAAAACTTGAAAAAATTAAAAATTTGCTAAAAACAGGACAGAAGCGACCCACAGAAAAATCGTTTCCAGCCAAACAGAACATTATATTAGATTAGATATTCGTTCAAGCCTCCTTTACCGCTAAAATAACGCATTCCGAAGAGAGGGAGGATGAGGTTGCCATTTAGTATGGAGATGAGGGTACGCGGAATCCATGCAGAAGGAGCATAGAAACAGGAAGTACAGAAAGAAGTTTTTGAAACAAGATAAAAGAGGAAAAAGCAGTAGGTGCTGAAAAACAGGACAGCAGTGAACCGAAAAAAGGTTGTCCGTAACAAAACGAAAAACATTTTATGTAAAAAAAAGAAAGCCTACCTAACTCTCAGCTCGGGCCCTCACACATTTTCCCCTGGGAGTGCTAATTCCCGCCGATACAAAAGTTGTATCCCTCTGAGTGAAGATATGACAATTATTCGAAGTCATAAAGGAATGTGTAAGGTAAAAAAAAAGAAACTATGTTAAATTTCAAAAAGTCTCCTTCATTGTTAACTTAATTCTCAAATAATAAACTTGGTACCAGTAAGTAAACGAAATTCCAGTTTGGACAGGAAAAAAAAATTTTTCGTCGTTATTTTAAGCACTTGATGTGAACCTTGCAACAGCACCACAGCGCTCCAATATCTCCGTCTATCATTATCAAACACCAGCTGTGTGCAACAGCATCGCAGCGCTCAGATATCTCCGTCTATCATTATCAAACACCAGCTGTGTGCAACAGCACCACAGCGCTACGATACGTTAGAATGCAATTTGTCGTGCACTCTTAATATTATTGAACTTCAAGCATATTACATCTACGATCTTGGCCAGTTACGAAATAAGGAATAACTTAATTGTCTTGAAATGCAATCTGTTGTGTATAATTTGATGCATAACATAAAATACAGGCTAATAACCATAACATAACGTGAGTTTTACAAATTCAATCCCACATCTTTAAAGAACAAAAGTGTGTTCACTGGATTTATGTTGAGAATATTTGGAAATGTGAGAAAATCTGTAAAAATAATGAAGGGACATGTTATGTACCTCGTGGCAAATACCTCACCTGAAATGAATCTAATCATTGCTTTGTAATTCGGTGGATCGTCATCGTATCGGCGTACGAAAGACGTTGAGCAGAAGAAAAGGTGACACGCAGCTTAGACGGCACACTTAGTTGCAACTGGTCAGTAAATCGATTGGTAGAACCTACCACATGCAATGGAGAGAGCAACGTGAGCTTCCGTTCGAAGACTCTAAAATGGAGAAAATTCGTGCAAGAGATCAGGTGCGTGGTATTTCGCACTATCTCGCGAAAAGACGAAGGGGTAAAAATATTACACACGCCTTTAAAACATCCCCCAGTCGAAATATTAACCTGCATCATACAGTTTTTTTCGAACCGCTGGAAGTACCATTGGGCAACTAATCTCTTGAACAAATCAAATCTCCGAAAGAGTTACTAACAAGCAACACTTTTTTCCGAGTGAAGTTAAAGAATTTTTCCCATCCAAACTTTTCAATCCAACCTAACAGTCTTCATTGATAATTAATCAAGAGGAACCTAGATTGCAGCCTGCATGTTTTAAACTTAGAAAACCTAGATTACAGCCGGACAGAAACCTACATTATAGCCTGACCTGTTTACAGACTGTCTACTTTGAACAGAAGCTGACATCGAAACGCAAATTTACCCATAATCATCACTAAGTTGAACAATACGACGTAAGGGTTATGTACAAGATGATTTAATTGATGCAAAAAGAAACCACTTTAATTGAATTCGTACCATTATATTGTTTGCTATGTTCGCTAATGACTTCTTAGGAACACTAAATTCCATTTCAAGGAGGAGAAGAAAAGGGACCATTTAGTATGAACTGTTGAAAACAGGTCATCCATGCTATAGGGGTGTTCCCACATAATGTACTTTGCGCATAGAAACATTAAGTTAATAAGGAAAATAAAAAACTAAAAAGAGAGAATGAAGAAATGAAAAATACAAGAAGCATAGCGGGTACGAAAAAAAGAAGGCCTATCTATAGCTGAGGTAACCTCACAGTGTCCCCAAGCCTTTGGCAGCAACAGCGTCCCGAAGCCGTGCAGTTCCCATAGCATAAGATAGACAAGCCTAATTAACCTAAACCCTCTGCAGCAGCCGATGCAAAAAAAAGCCATTGCAATTTCGCGATACACAAAAAGTATTCCCTTGGAGCAAGTCTTCCCTAATTAACGTAAACCAAAGTACCGCTTCGACCATCCACAGCAATGGGCTGATGAGATTATGAAGGACAGTTGTGAGGTTCTCATAGAACTCGTTTATTTAATTAATGATTAGTCTATTTATTTTCAGACAATTAAAAAATCACGTGACAGTGATCAAAGGGTAAAAGTGATTCCGAAATTATTGGATTTTGAAGTTTTAGTTGATACTAAGCTCAGATTACAGAACAGAACTTGGGCAGAAAAATTCCCTGCACTTGAATGAAGATGCGATATGGTCTTCGATCAAGCACATACTATCTGCCAGCTTCCATAAACGTTGAGCTACGAATTGGCGCCCAAATAAAACATTTTTCATTCCTCAAGAACAATATTATTCCACGCGCGAGAGTTGTCATAAGCTCGTGAAGAAGAAGCAACTTGACAGAGCTATTGATCCATTTGAGAGCTGTAAGTCTGCACAATCTCTCAAGTTTCAGATCCTTCAATGAGGCGAGTCAGAACGGATATCTTCCCGTGGAAATCCCAGTCCAGCTCGCAGCGTTCCGGACACTCCAGGCCGCTGCGAGTCAGAACGGATATCTTCCCGTGGAAATCCCAGTCCAGCTCGCAGCGTTCCGGACACTCCAGGCCGGCACCATCGCCGGCTCAAGAGAGGCAGAGGCAGGCGCGGCTGCATTGTTGTCTACATCAGACCTGGAATTCCCATCCGGGAGTTGAATTTACGGAGACGTGCGGAGACTTCGGAGTTGCCTCAATATTGCGAGAAACTAAGGCCCTCCGCACACGGGGCTACTCTAATGAAACTAAACGGGTTTGTGATTGACGTTACTAACCAGTTACTAACTCATTAGTGGTGAGGTTCCGCACACGAGGCTACTAAAATCCGCAATCTCCTCTGGGTGTTCGTGGAAGTAGGACCGCATAATGCAATCATTCAGCAACATTGTGGATAGCGATTCAAGTGGCGAAGATATGAAACTATATAATCATTTTCGTCAGGGAAGAAATAGAAAACGAAGACAATTTTTTATTCATCCATACATGGAGAAAAATTTTAATCGCCGACTATTCGTTGCTGCAAACGAATTACAACTTGAGGATACTCTATAAACAAATGTACATAAAAAATAGCTTTTCATTGTAAACTCAAGCAAAATTAAATTATAAATACCCCCTACATAGTATATCAAATACATAGATTATTTTATACAGGGTTTTGTGTAATTCGATACACACATTTTAACCATGCACGGAAAAACGCAAAATAAAAGATTTTCATGAGTGACAAGAACCTCAGAACACCTTCGTTTTCGAGAAATGTTTATCCAGAAGTTTTCCCCGTAGGAATTCAATAACAATGCAGCCATTGAGTAAAATCTAACTGCTGCTGGCGCGCGCTATAGCATACCAAAAGCAGAATCTAAAATTATTTTAGATCGTCATTTCTCAAAAAAGATGAAATATTCAGGTTTATGCCACTTATGAACATAATTTTTAAGCGTTTTTCTGTATGTGGTTAAAAAATGTGGATAGAATTACACGACACCCTGTATATTATTCAATGAAATTAGAAGGAAATTAAATAAATTATAATAAGCATTGTACGACACAAAATTCTATTACCACTCATATTTAGGGCTTTTCCAACTTCACTCCATGGAATTTCTGTTTCATCCATCATGGAGTAACCTGATAGTTTAAAAAACAGGTATTTTTTCACTTCCTAGACCGATTTTGTGTTCACTTTTTGTTCGTTCATTCTGTAGAACGTTCATTCAGTAGAAGAGTTACCAAGAAACTGAGAGACTCAACTCAGAAGTGACTGGACACGCGAGTCACCCAGCAACTGGTTGCTAACGCATCACTAACGAGTCAGTAACCAGTAGCTCCGTGTACGGCGTCCTCATCAATTGTATAGGAAGTGACTCAATGCGAACTGGTTAGTGATTTGCGTCAGTGATCAATTTATTTTGAGTAGCCCCGTGCACGGAGGGCCTAAGACATAGAGAACATTATTGCTAGTAAGATTTAAACTACATTATTAGTGCCCGAGCCCATTGAAGGCTGTTTAATACTCTATCTAGCCGTACTTTCAATCGGGCCTAATAATCGTACGGAAATGCATTTTCAAGGCGCACTGTAAAATGTCAGGATATTTTGAACAGAATAAAGTCTCCCGAAACAAATTTCGAGTACATAATTAACACGTTCCCCGGGAATTGGGTCACAGTGTGCCAATGTGTAAATTTCTCATTTGCGTCGCAGTATAAATGAGTCAAATTTTATCTGTTTCGGTACGTTCTCAAAAAATAATTGTTTTCACACCAGGTTAACGGTTTCCGTGCAATTATTTATTCTACATTTTTACGAAGTTTAAAAATGTATTCGAGCAGTAAAGTCGATTTCCCAATTCTGCTATTTACAACCTAACCAACCATGAACAACCGCGGAAACGCAGTGAACGTCTTAAGTAACGTTGGTGGGTGTAAATTCACAAACCCTTGATTAACGTTTGATACTGATCTTGAATATTGATTAGAGATTAGATGTTAGTTTAAGCCTCCCTAACCGAAACAACGGCGTTCCAAAAAGAGGAAGGACGAAGGCACCGTATAGTTTGGAGTTCAGGGAATGCGGAAGCTATACACAAGGTGTGCGTTTCCGCACAGGATTTTCCGTGCATAATAGTAGTAAGTTGAGTAGGGAGTTCATGAAACAAGATTAAAGTTTAAGAAGAAAGTAGCAGATGCTAAAAAACAGTACAGCCGTCAACTGAAAAAAGATGGTCCTTTAACAAAACACAAATTTGTTTTATTTCAACAAAAAAAAAGACCTATCTAACTCTCACGCAACATCGAACTAAGACGCATTAACTCAAATAATTTTTATTTAATTAGTTAGCTTAAGACTCTCTATCCACAACAAAGGTAATGCCAAGGAACCGAAAAAATGGTCCGTTTATTATGGACTGTTAAAATCGGGAATCTATGCCAAGGGTGTTCCTATACAATATCTTCTATCTAGAGAAAATCAATTAGGAAATTTGGATGGAAGAAGAGAGAAAGACGAAAAAGAGACAGCGAAGAATGCACAAAAGCTTAAAGAAACTGAGTGTTCACGGAAGATGGAAGTTAGACAGTGGGCTTCGGTTAGTTGAGTTTGTCTATGTTAAAGGAACTGGCGCCCTCAAGAGGTAGTGTTAGGTTACCTCACCCATAGATAAGCCTTAGAAACTTAAAAACGAGGAAAATTCCAAGGAATTTAATCATGTTTAATTGGAAAACGTTTCGGAGTCCAGCTCCATCATCAGTTCAAAAATACAATTCATTATGTCTGCAATAAAAGGATAAACAAAAATG
>JACJUY010000959.1:20305-32484 GCA_014220935.1 Platorchestia sp. MABIK | reverse complement strand
GGAGATTTTTTTAAATTGAATTTTATCTTTTTTAAATTAAAGCACTGAATCATTGCGCCTTTGATCATTAGAATAAATTTTTGTGACTTTTTACTTTAATTCTACTTTAGTCTTTAAGGAAGTTATTTATATAAAAAACGCTTGCCAAAAAAATCCCCGAAGAAAAGCTTTAGTTTTTCTACAGCCTCATCAACTCTGGAGAGGTTGAATTTTTTTACTGCCATTCTTTCATTTCGCTTTCTTTTTTATTTCAAAAAAGGGGGGTGGACAAGTACAAATAAAATTCCGGCTCTGCCAGTAGAAAAGTGGAGGCACAAAGTTTGAAGAAAACATGAAGAGGAAAACTATCGTTTTCGTGGTTCATCGTACATTCGTTTTTCAAAGTTAACATCTCTAAAAAATTTAAATACTTTTTAAGCAGCGTTAAATTTAGAATAATCTCAATTTCAAATGCAGAATTCAAAATTAACACTGATTTTAAGTTAGTTTCAACCTCCCTCACTTCCACCAGGATGCTTAGGGAGAAGAAGGATGAAGGCATCATTTAATATGGAATTAAGGGAACGCGGAATCTATGCTCAAGTTATGTTCCCACAAGATTCCCTGCGCATAAAAACAGTAAGTTGAGAAGGACGGTTAGGTAACAAGGTGAAATTTGAAGGAAAAAGTTAGACGTGTTGAAAAGCAGGTCAGCAGAAAACCGAAAAAAATGGTCTTCAATAAAATAAAAATGAACTCTTTGGTACAACAAAAAGAAGGCCTACATAGCTTTCAGCACTTGACCTCATATTTTCCCACTCTAAAATTTAGGACGACCGTTTACTATTTATACTGGAACTCTAGAGCAAAATTTAAGGCTTTGCGCATCGGAAATCTGCAGCAAAACCGAATAACCGAAACAATTCAATCACGATCGAGGGTCACTCAATCACTGAAAATCTGCGACTGAAAGTCATGGAATATTTTATTCACCCAACAATTTTTCTGGAACAGAGTGAGCCAAAATGCAGAGCGCTGTGCGCTAAGTGCTATTTTCTGTTGTCAATAAATAGCGGCGCGCCAGTGCCGTCAAATGGCAACTGAGAATTCATTATATTTCGCTGATGGAGGGTTGGCCCCAGGAATAATTCAATTAACCGTTGATGGAACATACAGGGTAATCAATAATTAAAAATTAGAAACCGATCGTAAAAATGAACACGTAACTCGTGCAATTTTTGTTTTTCTGCAGTGAGCAATTGTGTGTCAATGAGCCTTACGGTCCGGCAATAAATAATCATTAGAAACTAATTTTAAGTATGAACACGTTACTATACCATTGAAGAGAAAACAATCCATCAATTTTATTTTTCTTCAATGAACAATACTTGGTCGACTCATAAGCTCATCGTTTCATTTCCATTAGACGTGCAACTACAAGTCTTCAAGGTCAACATTTGTGTGCTCAAATTACCGTTATCACAACCAACAATCAGGTTATCACCGACTTCACATCGAGAAGGAACTGCCTCTCAGCTATGAACTAAACAGAGCACATTAGAAAACTAATTTAACGAGGAATACATCATATCAAAGCTGTTTTCGAAAAGGGACCGTCTTGTTCTTCGGGGTGTTAAAGGGTAAAATTTCCTAACTTCTTAACTTGTTTTGGAAGAATTTCACACTTTCATTCACCTACTACTAAGTTTTAGAAAGAAATTTCGACGACGACCGATTCACTGAGTCACGAAATCCTGTGTTAAAAAATAAGCATCTTCCGTGTGTATAAAAACTGGAGCGTTTGATAGCTCATCCAAAGCTCCATAGTCCCAAGTACAGTCATCTTCACTGTAAAAGTACCAAGATTTTATTCGAAAGTTTGAGTGCAATATAACTTTTGTTGAGATATATTCCACAGAGTAGAATGGTCACAGCATCAAAATGCAGTCTAGTGAAGTGATCATTTCAACACCCGATACTGCGCTAAAGCCAGTGTGTAATTTCAGGATTCGGAAGATTACATTACGTATAAGATTGCATAAGAAAGATCGCGAACGCACAGTATGGCTCAACTCGCCTATTCGTTATCACACGTTCACCGCCATTTCCGTTTGCTGCCGCATCATTTGCAACATCTTTTACAGCGTAAGGGGAGGACTGGGAAACAATCCGTTAAAATTGATGCCAGTAAAATTGATGCCATTCCTAGGAACTCAATGTTCATTACTTGCATTTCTCGTTCCCTTCACAGACGAACGAAGAATTGCATAGGAGAAAAGTGTTTCTCGATGCATGGTAATTGTCTCCACCTCAGAGATAAGGTTGCACTTCATCAGGAGCGATTAGGTCTACAAGCCTGTTGCAAAACAAAAAAAAATAAAGCGCAATGACAGCAGAGACTTGTAGCCACGCGAATGTGGAGTTGAAAGCGCGATAGCTCATGTTGTAATCTGTGAAGTCAAATTTTATTTTCTAGAAACGCTTCAGTTTGTGGTCATGACTATAAACAGAATTGCTATTGAACCTTTAAAGAGTTACGGCAATGTATGAAGACCGAAGTTATGGCCGGGGAGTGAATATAATCGGAAACAATCCTAGTTTCAAACCAAAAAAATGAATGTCCTCGCAAATGAGGAATCTCCTAAGGAAGGCATCCCCACCTTACCGGTTTTATCTTTCATGACGTCCATTTTTCGATCCACTTTTCAGAAAAATTTAGAAAGTTCACTGTGGCTTGAATATAAGAGAATATTTTCAACCGCATCGGATAATAAATGTAAGCAGCGCCTGATGGCGAAGGTTAGCAAATGGTTTTACGCTGTGTTGCCTCTCCACATAAAGAGCAGCTGGTTATTGTTAGTATTAGTTTTAGATTTTACGTTAGTTTTAGCTTCGTCAACCACAACATAAGTGTTCCAAAGATAAGAAGGAGGAAGGGACCATTTAGTACGGAGTTTAGAGAACGCAGAATCTATACACAAGATGTGTTCCTCACAAAATATTGATTCAAAATTAGTTTCAGCTCTCTCACTACAACAAAGGCGTTAAAAAAAGAAGGATGAAAGCACTATTTAGTACGGAGTTTAGAGAACGCGAAATCAATACACAAGGTGTGTTCCCGTGCAGGATCCCGGGCGCACAGAAGCACTAAATTGAGAAGAAAGGTTCTGAAACAAGGTAAACGTTGAAGAAGAACATCAGAGGTGCTGTAAAAACAGGATACATATCTTTTACTAGTCTAACTGGATGCATAACTCGCAGCCAGCGCTCGTTTTCTCTATTAGAAATTTTATTTCCAACGTCTATTAGCTGTTTAATAACATGGCCACACATACAACATGAGGAACAATCTTTCACACTTTAGAACAGAGCTGTTTTTACTCAGCTACGCTGCTATGCAAGACACCAATTCAGCAAAAATGGTCGAGAAAAATATTGCAGATTCAGAAAATTGAAAAATCCAGAAATCGGACATTCATATTTCCACACAAAATCCCCTGCACATATGTAGAAACAGAAGAAGAAATGTTATGAAACAGGACAGAAGTTGATGAAGAAAGTCATAAGTACTGATGAAGAGAATAATAGTTTAATCTCCGGCTCGTGACATATTTTCACTATTTTGTGGAGGGTAGGAGAGTTCAAAATATTACCATCTAACTTCCTGACATTTTTTCCCCAAAGCCGTCCAATGACCTACGTCAATTTTCTGGTTTGATCAAGATTTGTGCTGAAAATTTTTTGCTGTACTTGTTTCTTACCTTTCAGCCTTTGGTAATTTATTATTTCAACTTTTCATACGTAGTTGATTGTGCGAAGCCGGTGAAATTGGATGAATGAGGTTAATTTGCAGAATAAACCACATTGAATGTTATCTGATAACACTTTTGGTTCAATTTCCTATTTATTTACATTTGTGAAGTCGACTGTCCAAATTAGTGTCAAAGTAAAATTGAACAAGCACTCGGATAATGAGCTATTAATATATTTCGAATTCAATTAACAAATGCTGACATAAAATCATAGAAATAATTGAACTTCCCATCGTAACATTCAAGAACGTTCTTGGTTTCAAAGCAACATCCTTTCATCGCATTAATAATGAACTTCATAATGATCGAGATAAGCAAAAACTGCCTGACCTATTCTTGTGTACTCGAACGCAGCAGTATAGGATAACGCCCTCATTCACGGTAGCAATAGGGAAAATGTCTTTCGTGCTATTTTTAGAACAATGACAGCGAAATGCTTCTAAAAATTCACTATAGAGGTTGTACGAGCTGATGAGGTACCTGCAGTCTGTGACATGGCACAAAGTTTATGTACCTCTGTCTTTGTATTGTGGTTTCAAAATTTTGGATGAAACTCTATCATAATTCATTTCTTCCATTAAGGGCGAGGATAGTCATGTCCATAGGTCATCATGAAAATGTATTTTTTGTAAACGCCTTCAAGATAAGATAGGTTACTTCATAGCGAGAAAAAAGGTAAATGCCTGTTTACATACCTTTGTCAGGGTTACCATAACTCGCAGCCTGAACTCGTTTCCTCTAATAGAACTCGTTTATTTAAAACAGTATCGCCATGGCATCTCTAAACTCTGATAACCTGCCATTCGTACAATAAGAGAAGCAACCTTCCATGTTACTTTCGGCTTGGGGTAGTGCAAGGCAGGCTCAGTTACGCAGCAATGCAGACTTCAAGCTCAGCAATACCAGCGAATGAAAATATCGCAAGTGAGAAAGGTGAAAAAAGAGAAAACGTGTTTGAGGGCTAAAAGCAAATGGCTGCCAGACACCACCAAGAGACAATTTTGAGGAACGATAACGTAAATTTCTCGCTGCACTCGGACCCGCGAATAATGAATGCATCAGCTTTGCGCCCTCGTCTACAACTTAAGTATCCTCTAAATTTAGCAGATCTGGATGTTAAGCATTCACAAGCTACAGTAAGGTAATTCATGGGAAACAAGTTCATGAAAAGAGATAAAAGTTGAAGAAAGTAGTAGGTACAGAAAAACAGGGCAGCAGTGAGCTGAAAAAAGATGGTCCGTAACGAAACAAAACAAAATCTATTCTGCATTCAACAAAAAGAAGACCTACCTAGCATTCAACTCGGAACCTCACATATTCTTTTACTCTGGAAGTACTTATTCCTAAAAATTTGGCTCCCCTCGGGAATATTAATCATATTCGGACTGATTGGATTAATAGTAGAAACGATTTAAAATGAGCTAGTCTTATTTCATGTTATCCTTGAAATTCAGATGAGCAATAAGAATTGAATTAAAATGTGCTCATGGACTTGACAAATAAGCTGTACTATGATATAGGAAGGTTTTTGAACCTGCTATCAGAAATAAATACCACGAAAGTCTGTTTTATGACTGAAATTAATGACTTAACGAAGGCATAATTCAATTGAAAATCTAATGTGAGAATGGAATGAACTCCCAATTAACCATCAACCATACCTGCAGACAATTACAATTGCTCTCATTGTACCATGAACATTAGTCTGAGCTTGGTGATTAACGAAAGACGCTGTATGAAATAGAAAACAAACGACTCAAGCTGTCCAAGAAAGTGGTCCCGTAAATTCAGAGCTGCGACTCCCGACATGTCTTGGCGCACGATTTGCAGGATAATGAAGCGAGTGCAGCTTGTTCTGCAGGGCAGCCTTCATTGTATAAACGGTCTTACGCACGGTGTTAAACCGTTGATGTTAATCATAAGTACTCAACGCGAGTGCTGTCCAGGGAATTACCGCAGTTGATAATGGCGTGCTAACTGGAAATGAACATGCGACGATCTCGCTCTGCTCCATTAAATATTTGAAACGCTAATTCACGATTGTTTGGTTTCGCTAGCGGGCTTACTGCACGTTTTCACCGTGAAATGCCATGGGTAACATCTTGGAACAACGCAGTCGGAGTTGTTTCAACTAAATCCTCGAACGACTATTTAGAATAGTGATTTGGGTAGACCAATTTGAACTAATTCACTCACAGTAATTTGAAAATACTGGAAACGATAACCAAGACTCGTAAATTGGTATATCTGACGTAAGTGCGCGATGCATCCAGTACGTTCTACACGTACCTGATAAAGAGCACGAATCACGTGTGTTAGTACAACGCTCACTGTAATCAATCTGCCGAAATAACCACAGCTGCATCCAACACACTCACCGCACGTCTGGAATCAGCGTAGCTGTTTCCATTTGTTTCTGTACGTCTAATAGAAGCGTACCTGCATCCAATATGTGCTCCGTACGTCTCAAATAAGTGCAGCTACATAACATGCTTCCGCACGTCTGAAAGAAGCGCACCTGCGTCCAATATGTTCCTGTATGTCTGAAATAAGCGGCGCAGCTGCATTCAATATATTCTTCTCAATCGCTGCTGTCCAAGGTGGAGGTGCAGGCGGCCACCTCGTAAGTGCGGCAGTAAACTGCGCTGCGCGGCCCCGGCGGCCCGTAACACAACCGCAAGTGGGCAGTTTGTGGCTCTGCACCGCCTCTTGCAAGCATCGCCCGCTCGGATTAATTTTTCCGCCGTCCTAATTGACCAGCGCTGTGATGCGGCTGTTGTCCGAGCACTCATAACTCTTTTTCACGACTAAACGAGTCCAAGTGTCAGAAACTCTCATGAACTTTTCAATGAAATACACGTGAAGAGCACGAAATAAGATTGAATGCTCTAAAATAGAGGAAAATTAAACCATGCAAGCTATATACTTAACGATGCCGAAGCCAATGGCAGGTTTAGTAACTGCTGCATATCTAAGGACGTCTCATTAGTTGCCTCGAAGCATTGCTATGCATGATATTATAAAGTTACTTGAATAGTTAGCGATGCCTAATGGTGAAGATCTTTTGTTCAAGCGTGTATGTCTCCATGTCTACCTGCTACTCCGTAATAATGAAGACCTCTGCCACAACCAAGTATCTGCAAGTTTACATCGTTGCTTGAGGCAAAAATAACCCCAAAAAACTAAGAAGGAGCGCTAATAGCTGGGAGATCATATAGATCGATAAGTTAGTTTTAGCCACATACAGTAGCGGCCAAAATATCAGTCTCAGTAATAACAAATATTATTAAGTACAATTTACTAGGTGATAACAAAAAAAATAGACCAGATATTTTTCATATATCTAGGTATGTATAATACTATAACTGAAAATAATTTCAATAAAATAAAATAGATGTTTAATTAGTTATCAACACATAATTTAAGTATCTTCAGAATTGCCATGGCCAAAACTAATGGGTCACTTCAAAAAACTATGTAAAATTTAAGAACAAGAAGAGACACGCAATAGATGCTACTGTTTTGTGAACATCCCTTTACTATGACTTCCTGACATCTTCTACCACATGATTGAATTAAATTCTTGATAAATGAAGGTGTTAGATTATTCTATTCATCGTAGAGTTTTCCCCACAGGTCGTCTTTGTTTTTTGGGTTTTTCCGTTGTGCCCGATCACCAATAACTCTCCAAACGTTTTCTATTGGATTGAGATCCAGGCTTTGTGCATGCCAGTCCATCAATTCAATTCCTTCACCACTCAAGAAGGCTTTCACTTTCTTTCCAGTGCGGCAGGGCGCATTGTCCTGCATAAAGATGTAGGACGTTGGACCAAAGAAGATCGCAGAATTGGAAGAGCATGCTGTTGTAGAATCTGCTTGCAGACTTCAGCATTAACGAACAAAGGGGCCGCGACCTGAAGCAGATATCATTCCCCACACCATGACGCTGCCTCCTCCAAACTTACCTGTTGTCTTCACACGTGCAACCGGTAATCTTTCGTCAGTTTTTCGCCCAACGTGTGCCCTGCCATCTGAACCAATATCATTGAATTTAGATTCATCGCTGCAATAAATTTTTTCCCACTGATTGTCGCTCCAAGCGACATGTTTTTCAGCAAAGAGAAGAGGGACTTTCTGATTTTTCCTCGAAATCAGAGGTTTCGCCGCCGGTGCCCGAGCATGCAATCCAGCTCTTTGTAGCCTGCGAGAAACCGTTTTACGCGACACAGTTTATTCAGAAGTTGAGCTTATCTCACGAGATATCTCAGCAGCACCCCTGCATCTATCCGACGTTGCTATTCTCACCATAAGATGATTCTGCCTTTGTGTCGTTTTGCGAGTTTTAAACTTTGACGCCGTCGATCCTGATGCTTTAAATTGGGCAAAAAAATCGTTGCACAACACTTTAAGATTTTCCTATTCTAGCTACTATCTCTGAATTTGTTTTGCCCTCATGGTGAAGGGCCACAATCCTTTGTTTTTCATAGGACACCGGCCTGCAATTACACGCTGTCATTTTGCCAAATGAATGTTTCAATAATGTTCAACATAAAGAAATGTAATAATAACAATATCGTACGTAAGCACTTCCTAATGAATAAAAACATGTTTATTTTCTGTAACATTTCCGTTTAACATCGTTTTCTGAAGTGACCCGTATTTTTTGGCCACGGCAATTTTGAAGATACTTTAATTTTGTGTTAATAACTCATCATATATTTCTATTTTATCAAAATCATTGTAAGTTATATGTATTATACTTACCTAGATATAAGAAGGAAGATTTCATGCCTGTTCGCTCTGTGATTAATTATTATATTGAAATAATTATATTTGCTACTACTGACCCTTAAATTTTGGCACCTACTGTATTCAAAATGCACGGATTAATGCACCCCTTTGGTTAGAAATTGATTAACGCGGAATTTACTTATCAGATTAAATTGATTAGATTACACGTTGGTTTAAACCTCCCCAACCGCAACAAAGGCGTTCCAAAGAGAGGAAGGAGCCATTTAGTAGGGAGAGAGGGGAACGCGGAATTTATGCCCAAAGTGCATAGTAACAGTTTGTTGAAAAATAAGTTGATGAAACGAGATTAAAGTTGAAGAAGAAAGTCAGAGGTGCTAAATAACATGGCAGCACTGAACCGAAAGCAGATTGTCTTTCACTAACACAAATTATTCTTCAACAAAAGGAAGACCTACGTAACTCTCAGCTCGGGACCTCGCATTTTGTCCCTGGGAGTGGTAATTCCAAAAGATGCAAAAGGTACCAAGGAGATGGAAGATTCGATGATTGGTTAGTTTAAGCCTCCCTATCCGCCACAAAGGTGATCCGAAGAGAGGAAGGAGGAAGGCACCATTTAGGATGGAGGCAAGGAAACGTGGAATCAATGCAGAAAGGGCATAGAAACAGTAAATTGAGAAAGAAGTTCATGAAACAAGATAAAAGTTGAAGAAGAAAGTATTAGGTGCTGAAAAACAGGACAGCAGTGAACCGAAAAAAGATGGTCCTTAACATAACAAAAACATTTTATTTTAATAAACAGAAAACCTACCTAACACTCAGTTCGGACCCTCACATTTTCCCCCCCGAGAGTACTAATTCCCACAGATACAATAGTTGTGTCCCCCTGAGGGGGCCAAGGAGATGGAAGGTCATAGCGTTCCGTACAACTTGAACTGTCGAATTTAGAGAAACAGCGAGTTATATTCCCTTGACCTAACTCTTACGTGGCTTTCACACCCAAATAGAGGCTGCGTACGAGCAGAAATATTCGCAGCTAACTTTAGAAATCTCAGAAGTGCGCGATAACGAAAAAAAATTCAGAAAGAGAATGAAAACGCTTGATCTGGAATTTTCCATTTCATTCTCATCAAGACTCGGGTAATTTTTGTCAGCAAGAACACCGAGATCGATCAGAGGGCGCCGGTCGTAGACGGCGCTACACGATTCCTGCTCACCATAAAACGACCGTAAACGGCCGCGGTGTTGCGTGTGGCCGATGATGGGCGTCAGACTCTCATCCGTTGCACTTGCACCGCATTTTATTATACCTGCAATCTATTGCTGAACATCGTGCTGCGGCTGAAGATCTTTTCAGTATCGAGCCAAAAGTCTTTGATTAATCTTCGCATCTCAGACGCTGATAATAAAACAAATGGGAAACTATTTTAAAAGGAAACTACGTTATGTACCGCAAGTTTTCGATGTCCCACGGCGAAGGTTAAGTTGGGAACATGAATTACAAGGAAGGGGTTGAGTGGCCACAACCGGGCAAAAAATTACGGAAAAAAGTATCATAATTCACAAGAGAAGAAAACTGATATAATTTATGGTTCATTTGTGACCAGTGTCACTAGATAACGTAGAGTACCCTAGAGAAGGCATGAAATACCCTAAAGAAAGGAATCATCACTACATATAATAAAGGCGTCAATCGTGCGTAGCTTAAACGAAATCACACAGTACAAAATGATTATACAATATTTATAGGGCAAATAGTTTGGAGGTGAGAATGGCCATTTACTCCGTGATAATTGAGATCAGTATTGAAATAAAAGTAAGAGCAGTCAAAATGTGAATTTGTTTTTTCATTGGTATCCTGCTCGGACTTCTGTTACAACAGCATGCATACAACAGTAATGACTGAGCGCATGTGTTTGTTATAACTTCTGTTATAATAGATGTTACAACAGCATGCATACAACAGTAATGACTGAGCGCATGTGTTTGTTATAACTTCTGTTCTAATAGATGTTACAACAGCATGCATACAACAGTAATGACTGAGCGCATGTGTTTGTTATAACTTCTGTTATAGTAGATGTTACAACAGAATACATATAACAGTTTTGACTGAGCACATGTGTTTGATGTTCCTAGCGCACCGTTAGAAGCACCTTTTTTAAGATAAATTAAAAAAAGTAGACGATTCGAAATAGGAATTGCGGTGCTCAAGCTAAATTTCTCTGCAGCAGAACATTCACATAGCGACTACAAGTACGAATTACCCATGTCAGACTGTCTGTGATCACCTACGGGCTGCCTACAACTCGAGTGCAGATAGCGTATTTTCCTAGGACTTGGCGCGAGAAAGAGAGTGCCAGCTCTTAACGCGTCAGCATATTTCAGATAAATTTAAGAAAACGTTTCTCTGTACAACCCTTGACAGTGACTGCCCAAAACTGGGCTAAAAACCTCACGAAAATCAGCGGCGCCCGCTCAGCAATTGGCAGGCAGACGTGACCAGATAAGCAAAATTTCAACGGTTGCCTCCAGCGTGTACT
The DNA here is from genome assembly GCA_014220935.1 of Platorchestia sp. MABIK. Lineage (NCBI taxonomy): Eukaryota > Metazoa > Arthropoda > Malacostraca > Amphipoda > Talitridae > Platorchestia > Platorchestia sp. MABIK. Next base: position 21,401 of record JACJUY010000959.1, on the reverse strand, counting down.
CCATGGACCGCAATGGCCTCTGGTCTTACGGAATGGAAATTCATAAGGAATCGGAATGAATAAAAACATCAAGCGTCGAAAAGTATTTCGTGTGACCCCTCTACGGCAAATGAATATTCAGCTCCAAATGTCTAATGACTGACTTTGATTGTTCCAGGCTTCAATTTCTCGTCCATCATTCCCCTTTGCGTTGCTATTTCTAAGAGTAGGAATTACATCACGCAAATGTTACCTGATAGGTGTAAAACGCTGGATTTTCAAAGAAATTATCATGAGACGACTAAGATCATGCAGCGCATTTCCTTGCAGAGGATAAAGGACGGTTACAATTACGTACAGGCACCTGTACAAATGCAGTGTAGCAATAGCTACCAACAAAAATAATTATACTGTAAAATCAAAAGTAGTTGATTGGTTCAAAATTGATGTACGGAGACGATAGTGCGACTCGTTTGTAATTTATTGCGACTTCCGCTCATTGCATCAGTAGCATCAGCTGCGTTTTATACTTCGTTGCAGTTACGATGTTCCACTTGTAAAATTCTGACTGGTTAGACAAACTTCTCTCTTCAAGTTCGTGGCGCATTTGTTCAAGTAGGTAGCTCGCAGAAGCACAATTTTCAGTGTTGAAGTGGCTTGAGAACGTTGACAGAATGCTGTAACAGTTGCATTGTATGGTACGTACAGAATTTTCCCACAGATTTTAATTTCAAATATTTTTTCAATGTAACTTTTTGACTACCACGATTCTAACATCATATTTCATTTATCGAATTGAAAGAAACTTGCGGGCACCCAAATCACATTATCTCGTAAAACATTTGGCACGTTGGTGCGTTTAATGTCTGTATTTTTACAAGTCATGAGATCCTATCATTTTAAAGGTATGTGAAATTTTCCAGAATGAACACGGAAACAAAACTCATCTTCGGAAATAGCCACGGCATTTAATTGTTAGTTACATTATAATCGGTCAGTAGCAAATGCCTCGACTTCTTTTCATGCGGCTCACTCCAGAGCATTGCACCCCACTGCAAGACTCCACATTTCACTGCAAGACTCCACATTTCACTGCAAGACTCCACATTTCACTGCA
>JACJUY010000959.1:3387-18643 GCA_014220935.1 Platorchestia sp. MABIK | reverse complement strand
GACTCCACATTTCACTGCAAGACTCCACATTTCACTGCAAGACTCCACATTTCACTGCAAGACTCCACATTTCACTGCAAGACTCCAGACATCACTGCAAGACTCCCGACATCACAATATGTCCCACAATGAGCGCGCACCTGTCAGTTTTCAAGGCTGTCGTTCTGAAAGCAAAATCCTATTCTTAAAACAGTACATCCCATAGGAAGCCAGGCTTCCATTCCCAATACAAAGGAAAAGCTGCAAAACTCACCGTGATTAGAAGCATCGTGAGATTAATGATCCTGGTGTTCGCTTTCACAATAGACCTGCAAACCTTTCCAGCTGATTGCAAATGGCAGCCGCTGTAAAATGATGTCTGTAGGCTATACCCATCCTAAAATTGAAACCTGCGGTGTGACTATTGCATGTCTAACGAAGTATTCGAGTTTATTCTAAATAAAGTCGTTTTTCAATTTTGAATGGTATCCTTTTTTCATATTACTGAAAATTACTTTTCCATGGCCATGGCGATGGTTTCTTCGATAATAAATAACGCCCACCGGCACAAAGTTCTTTGTTGGAGACTCGAGAATGAAAAACATTGAACACCAAAATCTCGTAATGCAATTGCTGTCACCTGAACAACGCAATGTGTGTGAATAGAAATACCAATCGGTATGACTGAAAAAGAAAACGCTGCACATCACGACATGGTGCAGCAGGGTCCACAACTGAACGCACACACGTGTAGAATTTATCTTCTAGAACAACCCTTGATCTTTCGAACGTATTCAGAAATGATAAAATATCAAGTGGTCTCGGCGGTTGAAAGGGCGGGAGATTCGAATCTCATAAAAATACAACATACAGCTGAATAATAATGCCAAATTCCTATCATAGTATTTGCCGAGTTTTTACGTGGTGCAGTGTCTCAGTTTGTAGCAGAAGACACTTTAGCAAGAGCTGCCATGATTTCTCATAAGCTAGAATGATACGTTGGCCGGTTCTTAACCAGAATTTATCGACATCAGAGAATCTGTACGCATTCTGGTCGAGATTCTGCACCGTAATTTGAAGATGACTTAGTAGAAAGAACAGAATTAGAGGAAATGGTGGGAGTGGAATTGATTAAATTTGGCCTGAAGTTGAACTATGGGGCACACACCTAATAGTTAGATTAGATTAGGTAAGTCAGTTTAGGCCTCGTTAACCACAACAAAACTGGTCCCAAAAATAGGAGGAAGGTACGTTTGATATGGCGTTACGGGAACTGGGAATCTCTGTAAAAGGCGTTCCCATGCAAGATCACCTGCGCATGGAAACAGTAAATTATGAAACAAGATAGAAGTTGAAGAAAAAAGTAGTAGGTGCTGGAAGACAAGACAACAAGCGACGAACGGAAAAATAGATTGTACGTTAATAAACCTGGACTATTTCAACAAAAAGAAAACTTACCTAACCTCCAGCTTGGGGCCTCACATCTTCCTCCAAGGAAGGATAATTCCCCTAATACAATTATTGTATTCCCCTGAGGAGACGCTTTCTTTGGACTTTCAAATAGATGAACGGAGACAGCGAAGGCGCGACCTAGCAAAATTCCCGCACTGGACTCTCCACAAATTCTCATGAAAACGATGCTAGGTCTGTCGGAAGTCAGGTTACTTCCGGAAAACATCACGCCTTGAATACCGCTGAAAATGAACATGTGTTAAAGATCCTCACATACCTCTATGTTTTATTATAAAATGTATGTAACGCGAAAAATCTTCCTTATAGACTACCCACTCATAGTTCTAAGAAAGCCCTGCTGGACATATTGCCGGATGAGTAGTCTTGGCACTACTTGGTCATTGGATTGCTGAAATGAACGCCACCGACCAGGAAATAACAGCCATGGAAATACACGGATATTAGACCCCCAGAATCAACATGAACGTAACCGGTGAGGAAGTAATACCTATAAAAACAATCAACGTTCCCGATTGTGATTTTAATTACCGCGCGCTGCGGAAGCAAGATCGCACAGACAGGACACTGTCAGCGCGCTGCCACCAGCCTCACTTGCCCGGTCTGGATGAGGCTGTCACGGGCGGAAATTGAGCGCGTGAAGGGCGGAAAATTGAAGTAATCTCCTGCTGGGTTCATTTCAGCACCTGCACTGAACGGCACCACCGCGCGTATCTGCTGCATCAATCATTTCCTCAATCACTCTGCGTCAAAACGGTTTCAGAAATAAATTTCGTTGGATGCAAGTTATCAACCCGAGCCCACTGGAGTGAGTTACGAAGAGGGAAATTTTAGATTCCCTGAAGGCTTCTGGTATTCATCTACCAAAATATGAACGGTAATCGTACATTAAAAAAATTCAACGCATAATGTGTCGAAAATAAACAGCCTCATCAAAATTACACCCATCAAAGACCGATTTCATCAACGACAGAGGTCACGCGCCGTCTGGACAGTTGAGTTTCACAAAGAGCGAATGAGTCAAAATCTTGACGGAAATGCATGTCTATTAACCCGGAATTGTCAGACCAGATAAATTCTGATAAAAAAACTGTGCTGCATTACCTGCCCGCATTCGGTGGCGTTGTTTAGAAACTCGATGCATGGGGAACACACACTTTAAGCGAAACAGAAATCTTCGATCCGCAATCGCTGATATTTTGTGCATTTAACATCGCTCGACACATGGGCACAACAGCGTTTCCCACACAGGATTGTCCCTGAGGCATCTCATCGTTTCAACTCTCCTCATAAATTTCACGAGGTGTCAACTTCGGAGGCAACAACACTTTCAATGAGCTCCAAACGCAAACTAGTCTGAAAACGTTCAGTTGTGTCCACACGGTATTCATTTAACAGACTTGGAACCACGCATACGAAGACCAATTTGACTATTAACTGAATGATTGTCCCATCGAATAATTTTTTTCTGCTTAATGCCATAGTATTTCGTTGGTACTAATTCAGTATAGCTGAAGAACTTACCGTATCCCTGAGGAGAGCATAGTCCACAAAAATGTTTCATTTTCCGCATGTTTTTGTTAATTGGTAAAGATCAAGTTCGAGAATTCGTTTTTAACCAAGGTAACAAGCATGCGTTCACGTACGCCTACACAACAGCTCTGAGTGATCGTTTGAGGAGAAATCCAGACGAAAAAATACCCAACAAATTTTAGCAATTCTTTTTAAATTGTAAGACTCTAATAACATTTTCCAGAGAACTTATGTTTTAAGAACGGAACGGCACTCGTTTCTTACGATCTTGCTAAATATTTTTCGGGTGCTTCTTTTGCATCATAGTTTGCGACAAAAGAGGGATGTGCGAATTGAAAAGAAAATCATATTTAGCTGAGAAATTATACGTACACAACAGGCCCATTTAAATAATAAAACACCATAACGTCAACGTTGCATTAAGTTTAGAGCGAATCATATCGTCAGCTTAACATGTTTGAGCGAACTCCTTGACGTTTTTACGCATTGCAAAGAAGTTAAAACATTCCCATCTACAAGTGTTTCTCAGTGTAGCTTTTCATCCGATTGCAAACGCACGCAAGACTTGAAAGCTTTCATAAACTTCACGAAGCGTTTGTTTGTTTATTTGGAGAAAAACATGACGGTCATTTTCCGGGCTGGTGAGCTCCAGCGGTAGCCACAATGCCAGGGCTGAGAGAGGCAAGACTTTTCGGTCACACTTTGTGGTGACGCGTGTCCATGCGCCGCTTTGTTGGCCGGACTGCAGCGGTGCCGGGGAGGAGATATTCCGTAGAGCTCTTGCCAGAATATTTGCTGATGTGCACACTAAAAATGCCGCATTTGACTGCATGTGTAGCGTTGCCTGTAGGTTTGTTCTCCTTCAGGTTTGGAGTTATTCCAGTAATTTGATTTTGGAACTTTATTCATGCTAGACACAGAAAGTTCCAGGAGAAAAATGGAGATGGAATCAAGCGCTCTTGGAAGTTCTTCTGGATTTAATTGTCTAAATTTCTCCATCAAATTTCAGCTGCATTTTGAAGGAATTTGCATTTACTAAATCATTTTATGCTTTTACGAAAGCATCTTTTGGGCGCCACTAAAGCAACGGCTTCCTAGTCAATTTATATTTGATCGTGATTGCTCATTTGCACTCAGCGCGAATTTTTACTGAGCAAAGTTGGATTTTTTGACCCGAAAGTAATATTTCAAGGTGATGGTACCCACGAATTCGGACACAAGTTACCAATTCTCGCAATTAAAGCAATAAATAACCTTAAAATAGAAATGAAATGCAAAGAAAATGTTCACTGCTAATTCTAAAATTAAAAAAGTTTGGGACAAAACTATCAGTTTTCAAATCTTAACAGATGACTGTAAAAATATCGCATATCAGAGAAAAATGTCACCATTTTGCATGTCGTTACTATCGTTCTGGTAGAACAAAAGTAAAAACATTGTTTACAATAAGTAATTGGAGGTAATTACAGAAATACGAGTCGAGCGTTTACAATAATCAAGAGCGCCATGTATCCTGAAAGTGCTTCCCCTTTTAGGTGGCGCAAGCGTCCGCCAAAATTCGTTTGGTAACCGTCATTGCTAAGTATCATTATTTCTGATGTGTCTGTAGCCACAAGAGGGAAACATAATGAATATCACATTCTATGATTTGAAATTACGAGTGTGATTACTCGATTGTTAAAAACGAATTCAATGCAAATGGCAACTAGGAGCGATAATTCTGAGTCAGAAGTTAAGTGCCCGAGGAGACGAGGTATTGAATCAACTGTTTATATTTTTGTTCATTAGCGCTGTGTCCGCACTTCACTTGAGAAAGGAAATCCTGTTGCTGGGAAAGCACGAAAAATACATCGCTTCGAGTGGAAACGTAACTACAATTCTGTAGTTCCGGAGGAGGGTAATCGGGAAATTACAATTTTCATCATCTACTTTTTCAAAACCATCACTATCTTTTCATTCACAATTCAGCCTCAGGTTTTGCTCTGATTAGCTGAATTGAAATTATACAATATACAAGATAAGGATTTTAACACAATGAACATTCTGCTCCAGCATATCACAAGTGTCTTTAGAATAGATGATTTTCTTTTCTCGTTCAAATGCATAACAAAGCCCAACATGCCAGTATCTCTCGTACAGCTCACCACGCTGACAGAAAAAAAAGAGTTAGAATTCCTTTAAAATCATTCATGAAAATCAGTACGGTGTGAACTTTGTATCAAAGCATTTAAAATATAACAACGATACGAATGGTTTTTTCAACACTGACTGCGACGTGAGCCATTTTTGATCAGTGAGGGAGTTTTCATTATATTACTGACCAACCAGTAGTCGCAAACTGAATTTTTAGAAATTTGAATATTAAACTTCAGTTTTACCTGCCGTAGTCAAAGTATCAATGTCCTTCAGAGAGGACGTTAGTCGGTTAAAGGTCAACTAGAAGGAAACTTACGAGATCTCAGCTCGGGACCTTTTTCCATTGAGTTCTAATTTCCACAAATACAATAATTCTATTCCCCAGGGCGGCGAGTAAAGAAGAAAGTGAAAATAAAAGAAAGGAAAGGAGGCGATGATCCTCGTTTGGGAGGTCAATTTTACGAACGCTGGGAGAGAAAGACGAGAAAAACTGAGAGACAAAGCCTACCAAAATTCAAATCTAAGTCCACAACAGAATCCTGGGAATAGTGTTGCTAATTCTGCAGTAGACAGAGTGATCACTCAATTGCTCGTTTCTAGGGTACGCTAACGAGGGCAGACATTACTTGCATATCTCCTTCAGAATAGTTCAAGGACCTTACGTACCTCTGATAAGCGTAAATCTCCTAAATTACCTGAAGGACAGTCCTGCTCAGTGCGATGCTGGGAAGAATTCTTAGTCTCATTTACATAACGGACATATTCTTGAACTCCGTGACCCTTTGGAAAGTTTCACCGGTGACTAAGTGTACACCTACGACCAGAAAAACGGAAGAATGAAAGCCAGTATCAAAGAATATGGTAGTACGGTTAGGATATGCGACACAGCCGGCCACTCCAGTTAGGGAGAGAAGATAAGGATAGGAATAATAAGGCTTAACTCTCTTCAAACACTGAATCCGCATTTGCTCCTAGGAAATATTAGCAGACTCTTGCATGTGGTATAGCAGAGATTGCCATACAATGTTAATTTTAAATGATTTGCTAACGAGGAGCAGATATCGGATAAATACCCCGAGGAGCGCTAAGTCTCGCGTTACGCTAATGGACGAATCCTTTCAATCCTTTTCCTTTGGGAAAAAGGAGACTTTGCTCACAAATCTGAACAAATAAAAAGTCAGCACACGCAAATTTTATCAAGCTCCCCAAAATAAAAGTTGAATTTGAAAGTTCTGGAAAGTTTTGAATAGTTCGGCAAGGCTAGTCTTCGAAGAAGGTTTGATGCGAAGTTGCGTCCGCAGGCGAATAACTTCGTAGTTTTTCTTGTTCCAGAGCCCTCGAGTGAATTTTGCTCTCTTGTTCAAAACTCTCTTAGGGGTAAAAGTTTTAGCACATCAGAGCGACATCAATGGATGAGACAAAGAGAACTATATGGTGGAAACTTGGTAATCGTGCAAAATTCCAGGCACAATAAAATATTTTTTTCACACTCGTTAGAAAAATGCAATACTTATTCTGTGAGCGGAAAAATTACAATGGTACGTGGGTATTTGTGTTTAATGCATTTTTCATCGCATTAGAATGAGTCGTCCACAGAACGTCCTTTAATTGTACAGGATACCCTTTTCATCCAATACTTGTTGGACCATCATATTTGCTAACGCAGCAAAGTAAACGTACAGACAAAGTCCTTGCATGCTTGCGCGCACATACGTTTTTGACCCAAGTTTCAGATCCTCACTTTGAAAATGAATCTTGTATTTATAGAGTTGCCTACCTACTTTATGTTTATCACACCATTTGGAATTCCCTCATTTTAAATCGTACTTCAAATGGATCGTTTTTCTCATCAACAGTGAAAGACACAAAGTTTTCGCGACTCCTGACCAAGAATGAAGTAAATCTCAGATTGATTAATTACTAGAAATTGGTTTGAGCCTCCCTTTACCACGACAAAGATGTTCAAAGAGAGGAAGGATGTAGGCACTATTTAGAATGGAGTTATGGGAACGTGGAATCTATGCACAAAGGGTGTTCCCGCAAAGGATCCCGTGGGCATAGAAACAGTAAGATAAGAAGGAAGGTTATGGAACAAGATGTATGTTGAAGAAGGAAGTTAGAGGTACTGAAAAACAGGACAGCAGTGAACCGGAAAAAATGGTCCTTAACAAAACAAAAAATAAATTATTTCAACACAATGAAAGGCTACCTAACTCGCAGCTCATGACCTCACATTTTCCCCCTGAGAGCGCTAATTCCCATTGATACAATGGTCGTATCCTCCTGAGGGGCGAGCAGCCTGAGTTTAACGCTGGTCCCCAGCGTAAATTCAATCACAACTGAAAAGTCGAAAAACATTTGTGGGGGAATATAGATAGGTCCCTCAAAGGGAGTTAACCATCTCAAAGAAGATTACTTTTTTGATCTGATTACCTTTGTGTAAACGGCGCAATGCTTCAACTAAAGAAATGTTATTCACGCTGTATTACATGGCACGCTCTCATATTTGTATTACACCAAGTTCACAGCCCATCACATTAGATCATGTGGTAGTTTAAGTCTCCCTAACCCAGTAAAGATGTTCCAAAAAGATGGTAAACTTTTGTTCAGGAGGAAAGTTTCAGCCTCTCTAACCGCTAGAAAGACGTTCCAAAGAGAGGAAGGAGGAAGTCATAATTAAGTATGGACTTGAGGGTACGCGGAATCTATTGATAAAGTGCATAGAAACAGTTCGTAGAATTTTTTTTAAACCAGGTAAAAAATGCCAAAGAAAGTAAAAAATTCTAAAAAACAGGATTGCAGTGAATCGAAAAGGATAATCCGCAACAAAGCAAAAAAAACTGTTCTAATTCAACATAAAGAAGGACTACTTATAACCTTTGGCTCGGGACTTCATACATTCCCCCTGGGAGTGCTAATTCCCATATACACAATAGTTGTATCATTCTAAAGGGAGCTTACAGGAACAACAAGTAGGGAAACGAGTTCATGAAACAAGAGAAAAGTTAAAGAAGAAAGTAGTAAGAACATTTGAACATTTCAGAACTATACTAACAGGACAGCAGTGAAACAAGAAAATGTCTGGAACTAAAAAAACAATAACAGTAAACGAAATAAAAACCGAGCAAAAGTAGGCCTTGAAACGTTATCAATTCGAATGAACATTTTGCCGGCGTGTCTTTCTGTAGGTCATTAGGTCATTAGTATTACGAAGCAGATGCTTCGTGGTAAGTAGAGAACTCTGAAGAAAGTTCCTTGCAAAAAAATTAAATCCGTTGCGATGAATTGCTCGTTTCCTATGCAGTTATTCTCCAACTTTCCTTATGATTGGAAAGGGCTTAGAAAGAAATATTCAAGGAAAATTTCAACAAAAATTGTCGTAGATAATGTCAAAAGCGTACAAAATAGTTGAAACATCGTAAATAACTAAACGTTAAGAGAGTAATTTAAGAACATTTACTTTTGGTAAAATAAAAGTGCAAAAAAGTAGTTTTACAGTTACCATTGCAGTGGAAATGCAGTGAGCCTCAGGACGTTCCACCTTGAAGATAAAATTATTCGAATTCCGTCTATCTCCGTAACATACACCCAATGCATCCATAATAAAAAATTTTTAATATACGCATTAATATTAGTATGTCAAATTGATTTCAGAACTATTCGTGCCTGTCCAACGTAATACTACACGATTTTTGGTTCAAATGTGATGAACAGTTCGAATTTAGTGAACTAGTTTCTTGATTTTCACGTGATCATTTTGCCAAAGAAATTTATTTCTCAATGGACCTTCCAGTCACGGAAGAAATTTCAACACGTTGTCTCCGAAGTGGCCCATATGTGTTCCACTAGGCAAATTGCTCATTTACGTACCGGAATATGCAAATAACATTTCAATTATTTTGCTACCTTTTCCGAAAGAAATTTCAGAGTAAAAGGTCACACATTAGGGTTCAAGTGTATTCTTTACACTTTTCAAAAATGTTAAAAATGTATTAAAACAGAGAAGCCGGTTTTTCATAACGACTTCTTCTAGCCTAACCAAACTGACCGTAAGCAACCGCACAATCGGAGTCAACGTGTTAGGTGAGCACGTGTTCCGGTTCAGTTTGTGTTCTATACTGTGAGAAAATGGTCGGGGAAATTTAATCAGTGATAAATCTGTATTGAGATGGATGCGCATTGATAAATACCGCTCGGTTTACTTCGAGACGCAGGCTATCATGGGTTTATATCCTGATATCAATGTGAAAAGTTATCTGTACAGGCACTTTGAGAAGATAAAATAGTGAAATTATTTTCAGGACCCAAAAATGCCACGATATTATGGCTAACAAAGACAAAATTCGCACACAATGTTCTCACAGACGTGGCTCAAAATGATTCACAGTACTGGTGAGAATCATTGAGGATTACCAAGGGGAAAGATTTGATGAAACCACGCAAACGATGAATTTAACTCAAGTAACACCGCCCGCAACATGCGCCTTATATGGGGCATGGCACACTGGCCGTACCCCTGCGTGAACCACCCTTGGTTAACGCGAAGATTGTAATTATTGCTCAAGACTTACTAGCCAAAGTCAAGGAGACCTCAAATGATTGATGCGGAGCGATCACTTAGCACGGATAGTAAACCTTTGTTCAAGGTACGTTCCCACACAGGTTCCCTTCCACATGTAAAAACTGGTTGGGAAAGAAGAGGAATCAATGACAAAAAAGAAAGCGACGTAGGCAAGAAAATTAAAAAAATCCCGAAGGCCTGCCCTCTAACTGAGGAAGCTTACAGTATCCTAGCGGAGGGGGAGGGTAGGCAGCCCCTTTAGCATAAAAAAATGATCGAAGCATCATGCCTGTCCAATACCCTTCTTGGGAGTAAATAGGATTTTATTATATTTTGTAATTGCGCGCAACGCACATTATATAAAACTGTGAATAACTTTAGGTTGCCCATATTGTGTTTCAATTGTATCACATAAAAAATACCAGTTCTTTAACAGACAGAGCAGCACTCAATCTCTCCTTATTCCTAATTCAGTTTGATTTAGTGATAGTACTAAGTAGTACTTCGGATTCAGAGAAAAGGATAAGCGTTGAATAAGAATACCTTTGGCATGCATCAATCCAAGCAAGCATCCAACCAAAAAGTTGATCCAACCAAGCACAATGTATTTAAGTTTACAGGTTTTCCTCATGTGAGATGGTAGAACTTTGTGACTCAGGGTTGTATTTCAAATGACAAGCAATGCTTACATCTATGAGCGCTCAATGCTGTACCAATTTAATTAATTAAACATACATGTGCTGTGAAAAAATGGATACATAAAGCGATTGACAACTCAAGTGAGCAGCCTAAAATAAGAACACTGTCAGTCAGTTATAATATTTTTTTCACGATAAGCTTGCAAACAAAACCAGCTAAATTTTCAAAGGTAGGAATGCTTCCACAAGTACAGAATAATGAAAAACGTAATCAATGAAACGAGGAATGCGTTGACGTTCTACCTTATCTTATTCACATGACTAGAACAAATTTGAACTACATTGACAATTCATTTGGCACAAAACACACTGATTATAACCCGCTCAACGCAATTCATATAAACCCAATGAAGTGAGAGTTAGATAAACGTCAATTTTCAACTATTGATGCGCTGTGGGAAAATAATTCCGACGGTTACCTTCACATTCGGAAACATAAAACTTCCCCGCCAGAAACTTTCACGAAGAAAAGTTTGCTGTGAAAGAAAATATTTGCTGGCTGGAATTGTTTTGGTCGCCACGAGAATAGCTTCCCGGCCCCATTACGGAGACCAGGGCGGAAGGCGCTGCCGGCGCGCTCGCTCAAGAAATGTGACGCCAGAAATACTCGCAGAAAATTCGGCGCTGCATCAATGATCTCGCGAAGAAATTGAGGTCGCTTCCTCATAACCTTCCTTTTCCCGTGGAATATTTCAGCCAAGAAAAGCAAGAACTAAAAACATGCCTAGCTTGCAGTGTCATTGCCAGAGAAAATTGCTTTTTAGCGACAATATTTTTCCCTAGGATTTGTCGCGCATATTTTGGGGAAATGACAAAAGCTGAATTTTAGGATAACAAGGAATAATGCGTGACAAATTCCCAGCTCTGTGAATTGAAAATAATCCCGCCTGAATTGCCTCCGCACGATGTTCAAGATGAAATTTTCTCTTCGCTGGCTGATGGCCATCTCTTGAAGATCTTTGAGCAAGGTAAATTTGCCCCAGATATTGAGCTCATTCAGATGCAAATTTTCCTTCTTGCGTAAAAGACGTTTTCCGTCTTGCTTTCTGCGAATGATCGGCAGACCTGACCGGGGCTAACACATTCCGACGGTCGCTTGCTAGCTGACGGTATACGGTCTGCGTTTGACGCACGCTTGCAAACGATTACGGCTGACGACAAGGCCTTCTTCTTACGGAACCCAAAGGCTGCTTCTCGCCGACGGTACGACTTTGCTTCTGACGCATTCCGTTCACCGTTGGGAGCGTCAGAGTCTACGCAAACTCACTGGACCGCCAAAGAAAAGGGGAGAAGCGGGAAGTAAAGAGAGAAGTAATGGGTTTCTCGTTGAATGGCGCAGAGGCATTGTCGACGCTCATTTTGAAATCTGCTGGCTGCTCATGACTGTGGACTTAGACTGATCTTAGAGGAAAAAACATGAAGCTATTCACGAGAGCGTGTGCTTTAAAATTCTCTACCAAATGTTTAAATTTCACGATGACCAAGCCGCATTGTTACACTCAAAATCCACAACCCACGTCCGTCACGTTCATTCTTGAGGAAGTCATCATGGTGAAAAGTTTCCTCAACGAATGAATTAGTCTAGATTACTGTGGAAAATGTACGAGAAAATAGTAAATTGGCATACTAGCTTGAGTTCATTTCAACGAACACATCTAGTGAGTTACAATTTCCACGCAGGTGTTGGGGAACATACGTGCCTTTAGACCAAAACATTCAGGCAGCAACATTCAATTTTCTCCCTAGAGGTTTTTTGTTCACAGAACTTTCAATGTACTTTTATTTAATTGGACTCAATAAACTTGTATCTATGTCATTGAATACCTACATCAATATAATACATCATTACTGGCCTGTCAGAGAGTACATCTTTCCGGGACACCCTGGATTTTTCCAATGTACTGATATTTCAGAATTATGGTCTAATTCAGAAACGTTAATATTTGGGAAAGAATATTTAGATTAAACTATTATGACTCAGCACACACTTTCAACTCATTTCTCGCTGTGTTCTAAGTTACCCAAAATACACTTCACCCAGACCAAAATCAATAGCAAGCAAACTTGTAATTTTACTCTAGCGACAGCTGCAGGGAGCTCTCGAAATAGTTTCAATACTTGTGTGAGAGTGGCAAACATGACAAAACGTTTTTGAAGCCAAGGTTCTGCGGTAAAAGAAATCAAATCTGCGTGCGTCCATAGAACGGCAATATTTATAACCGTTTCAATTTTCATCTTTATTCAGAGTAACATTGTTTGAAGTTTACGCATTGGTTGATTTCAACAATATGTGATCTGCCCTTTAGAAACTGTTTTATCAAATTTTTTAATTTCATATTATGCGCGCTGCAGTGCAATGCTTCATAGTAGTTTGCCCTTTCAAATCAATTTTTTAGCTTCAGCAACTGAAAATTTATTTCCACCACGTTTACGCTGTTAGTAATAACATTATCCTGTATATATTAAATAACTTTTCTCAAAATTCAATCGTCGGCACCTAGCATCACGTGCTCAATGATTTCTTCACGCTTCTACCTCAGGTGATTCTTACGTACTTTTTTGCAAAAAATAGTTTTAATACCAGAGTAGTAATTCTGAACCAACCAATTCTCGGTGACTAAATTAGATCGGAAACTAATTTATGCTTCACGAACCACAGTAAAGATTTTCCCCCAAAATTTAGGAGGAAAATATAATCAAGTATAGAATGGAGGAAAAGGGATTGTACACACTCTAATATGAGCACATAGAAACAATTATATTAAGAAAAGCTTATAAAACAAAATTAAAATTGAAAATACAATTGGTAGTGAAAAGAGAAACAGCACTGAAGAGAAAAAATGGCCCATAACAGAACAAAAAACCTATGAATAAATTAGGTTGGAGCATTCTTGCCAGTTTTAAAATAAAAATTATAGTAAAGATAGCTGATTTAAAAAACATTTTAATATGGGAAAGTTCTGACTTTAAGCTCAAGCCATTATCAACACCTGTAAAAGCGAATTGAATTACAGAAAATCGAATATGGCTAAAAAACAAAAGAATTGAAATCAAAATTAATAATACAAAAAAAAGGAAGGAGAAATTATACTTCAATTATTTTTTGAATATCAGGCGATTTCTAACTGGAATGATGACAACATTGAATTCAGAGCTGTTTTCAATTCCTTAACGTAAAGAGATTCTAACATGAAAGTCAGTTTTATTTGCACAATAACTTAAAATCGAAAAATCAGATTTGCTTACTATTACATTACACTGCTCTGCGTGATCAATAATGGCTGAAAATGATGGCTTAGCTAAAACTCGATCTGTCTGCCCACTGAACTGTGCTCTCGCATAATCTTCAAGTATTGTTGCTCGCTGTGCGGGTCTAGCTATGTTGGTTGCACCCAGCGTAGTTTTAGAACAAGATTTTTCGTGCACGTTGATAGGAGCTCTAGAACGGGTCGAGTTTTAGCTAAGCCATCATTTTCATCCATTAGGATCACGCCCTACAGTGTAATGTAATAGTTAGCAAATTTGATTTTTCGATTTTAAGTTACTATGCAAATAAAAATGACCTTCATATGCTCGAATCTCTTTACATTAAGCAATTGAAATCAGCTCTAAATTCAATGTTGTCATCATTCCAGTCAGGAATCGCCTGATGTTCAAAATATTATTGCAGTATAATTTTTCATCCCCTTATGGAATTTTTAATTTTACTTTTTTTTTCTTTCAGCCATGTCGTATTTACTGTAATTCGATCCGCTTTTACAGGTGTTGATAATGGCTTGAGCCTAAAGCCAAAACGTTCACTTATTAAAGTAATTTTTAAATCAGCTATCTCGATTATCATCTTCATTTTAAAACAAAAAACTTGTCTATTTCGACATGAGGGAGGTCTACCACACATTCTCGGGACCTCACAACTTCTCGAGAGCGCTAATTGGCATCAACAGAACATGCAATATTGATCCCCCTGAGAGGGTGCAAGTCAGAATAAGAGTTTAATCAACAGGTACAGAAGCACACCGCTTCTGAAATTGCAAAGCCTCTAACTTACGTTGACTACGTACTGGATTTAAGAGGATATACTCGTACATATGTGTCTCACTGGGTAAATTTTCCGTTGGTGTATCGGCATAAATGAACATTTCAATTATATTGCTACCTTTTTCAAACAGATTTTAGCGTTCGAAGTAAAATGTTATCTTACAATCATATTTTTTACACTTTTTAGGAAGGATGAAAAAGCATTTGAGCAGTCCTGTCAGTTTTTCAAATCTGCTACTTACAACCTAACCAAACCAACCCTAGCACCCGTACATACGTAGTCAACGCGTTAATAACCTCACAAATAAGCAGATCGGTAGTAATATTGCAAAGGAGAAAGCTACTTATAAAAATTTGAAATCGGTGACTGACCTGCAGAGCTGCGACGGCGGAAATGAAGGCGTTGGTTTTGATGCCATCAGATTTCATGGATCAAGGCAGCAGTGGGAATGTCATTAAACGTTTCTGTGCAACGAGCATCTTTTTTTCAAGTAGATGGTGATGGGCATAGTCGGTGGTGGTGAGGTTCCCGTCGACGACGGCGTAAGACGAGTTCATCAGGAAGTAGGCTTGCACAACGGTGGAAGTGAAGACGAGGTCATCAGGAAGTAGGCTTGCACAATGTTGGAAATGAAGACGAGTTCATCAGGAAGTAGGCTTGCACAACGGTGGAAGTGATGACGAGGTCATCAGGAAGTAAGCTTGCACAATTGTGGAAGGGAAGACGAGTTCATCAGGAAGTAGGCTTGCAAAATGGTGGAACGGAAGACGAGGTCATCAGGAAGTAGGCTTGCACAACGGTGGAAGTAAAGACGAGGTCATCAGGAAGTAGGCTTGCACA